>JAPZDY010000026.1:23334524-23352531 GCA_029783645.1 Ctenochaetus hawaiiensis | reverse complement strand
ATCGGAAAAAAATGCAACTTTTTAGCAATTTTCACTGTCTCCCGCAATTTCATCGCAACAAATACGCTTAAAACATCACAACTTACATCGCATGCTGCGAATTCAGGCATTTTAGGCCGCAACAATCGCCCGCGAAATCCTGGAGGGACTGACATCAGTAAAAGTTACATATGTACGAGGATATTACAACATTTTACACATTTACTCATAAAAAACCAAGAGTCACATTATAAAATGAGACGGGTTTATGATAACATGAAAGTGTCCAACATTCGGCTCCTTCAGCCTTTCATTTCAAATTTTAATCTATATCCTGTCTGCTCCTGACGCCCTGTAGATGGATGTTTGTACGAGGGGAAAATGTGCAGAAAAGGCCATGAGGTTATGATACTGTACATTTATCACAGCCCCAAAGCTGACAGCTACATGGCACATTCACGTTTCCCATTAGAGCCGGATTCTGCCGTTTTTCTCAATAATAAAATGGGATATGACTTCCGCTCCCCCTTTTTCCTCCCATCTTTCCATCCTTACATTCACGTCTTTCCATCATTCCCTCTATTTGCTTCTGGTTTCTTTCTCATCCCTCCTGATGTCTTTTGTCTACTTCTTCTTCTGTCTCATTTTGTACCAACATCCCTCTCCATCTTCTCTTCCTCTTCTCTTTCTCTAAAACTCATCTCCATCTTCACTTTCTTCAATCCTTGATCAGTCTTTTAGCTCCTTTTCTTTGTTTTCATCCATAAATCTCTGCAACCATCCTCTCTTACCTGCCACTCCCTTCCCATTTCCCATCTTCATCTAAATCTATGTACTTTTACATCAACTCTGCCTTCTTCCTCATCTCCATCCATCATCCTTAATGTTGTCTTCCACCTCTCACTCACTCATCCCTCCTTCAACACTCTCATTCCTTCGGATCAAACAGGAAGCCACAGAGAGGAAACGGAACAAACTCCTTTCCGAATCCGTCCCTGGGTATTACCTTTCAAATGGATATTAACACAACTGCTCCTCATTCTCTGCTATCCTCTCATTGCTTTTTTTCATCAAACTATTCATCCATTCATTCCAGTGCCTAGCTTCATGACAGGGCTATCAGCTGATATAAATCAGCTTAGGGAGAAAATCCCCCGCTAAGCTGTGCAGCGTTTCATGCAGGAGGAGACGATGTGGAAAACACAGATGTGATGGGAATGAGGATCGGAGCAGTGGGACACACAGGTCTTCCCAAATGATTTACAGGGACGAGCCCTGCACACACAAACACACAGGGTTCACCTGATGCGGTCACCTGATTGTGTTTGTAAACGGATGTAAACACAGATATTGAACTGAACATGATTTGGCCTTTAAAATCAAAATAAGGGACCAAAATAAATTTATTTCTGTATTTTTGTTTGAGTGTTTCAAAGTGGGAGAAGTCACTTTATTTCAAGTGTCCTTGTAAAAGTTTGTAAAGTTTTGTTGAGTTTGTGTGCTTGTAAAAGTTCCTTTCATTTTTTTTTTTTTTAGGTGACTGACAGTTTTGTGCACATTCAAGGCTTTAATAGACTTCTTCACATGTGCACTGTAACCCTGAAGTTATTGAGACGTTACCTTGAGGAGCTTTTTGTGTGAGAAAAAATGTCCAAATCCAACTCGACCCTCTGAATGCTGTCTAGAGATAATGTGTAAACTCCCAGCTGAAAAGTCGGATTAAACCTGAGTATTTTTCTCTGAAAGTCAAAATTACTGCGTATTTAAATAGTTCAGACAATGACGATGTCTGTTAAGGCGCATCCAAACAGAAAAGTCCAACCATCAAGCTTAAAATCTTGTTGTGCAGCTTTTAGTAATGATCAGAGGCTGAAATGGAGACTTAACACTTAGAAGTTTGAATCACTTCACATTCAGATTTTGTGGCAATTTGATTAAAGCAATTTGCAACTACAAAGTATTTGATTCAGCTTCAATTTGAGCTTTTAGAGCTACATTTAAAACCAAAGGCCACAACATAAACCTGTCACACTGCTTTAGCACATGAGGCTGATGGCTTGTTAGACAGATATGGCTAATAAGACCATTTATCTTAAAAACTGACTGAACATAAAGTTAGAAAATTAAATGTTTCATATTTATGACAGATCTCATGTTATTAGGCTGTTAGTTTTAACATTTTGGTGGATATGGAAAGTCATTTGAAAAGTTTTACATAAATGAAACTGATGAGTCAGAAACTTCATCACCGTCCATGTTGGTGTTTGTTTGTCATGACGCCGCTCATCGTCACTGCCGAGGTGTTGCAGTTACACCACGTTTTAATTTTACTGTAACGCTTTAATGAGCACAACATTTCCTCCCAACAGAGCTGGCTGGAACTACAGAATACTATCTGGGTCAAAGACTGACAGGACGATCGCCTGCATCACTAATGGAGCCACCGCGGCCCTTTGTGGGCGAGCCAACTTGGCTCGGAGTGTGTGATGATGCTCCTCTGAGAGTCCCATTGAGGAAAGTGAAGAGGAGACTGAAGGTTTGTGTCTGTGTGAAACACTGAAAGCCTTCCGGCAGCATTCAGGCCCCTCGAACTCTCTACTCGGCTCCGCTCGACTCTACTCTACCCTGGGCGCCTTCCAGAGCTTCACTGGCAGCATCAATGGAGGCCTTGTTCTGTGGTGGGACACACACACACACACTTGTGCACACACACACACACTCTTACACACAAACACTAGAAAAACCAAGGTGCAGTTGCAATAACACATGAATAGAGACACCACAACATGAAAAAACTCAGTGAGGGAGCAAATCCACCAAAGCATGAAATGATAAGAGCAAAAACTGAGGAGGCACCGCAAACAAACACACACACAAACACACACACACACACCCTGAAATCAAACTGCACCTTTAACATGCAGTTGATGAATGAAAAAGATAGAGTTTCATTCACTTTCAGACGTCCGAGGCTTAAATGCTGCACTGTTGGCTGCTAAAAGTATTTCTAAAACTATCTGTAATACGGCCAGCCCTCTTTTAGTTCAGGGAAAAAAAAAAACATTTGAAGATAAACAATTTTGACTCAGACAAATTAGAAAAATGAGCACATATACTGTTTACACACTGCGAGTCGTTCCACAGTCAACTGTTGAATGGCGGCTTGATCATAATTATATTTCAGATGTCTGCGAGTGTGTTTCACTGAGCCATAATTACAATGTGACAAATCACAGTGACAATCCAGTCTGCAATTACATTTTCACTAATAAAAACAATAATTCAAGATGCAGATGGGTCACAAACAAAAGAAAAAACCTTCACAAATGAGCAAAGAATTTAACACAGCAGCTTTTCTTCAGACCTCCGTGAGGGTTTCTGAAGGTTCAGTGAATCAAATCGTAGCCTTTGTTCTGGATCTCGTGTCGGATTAACCACCTCACTAACACATCTTATGCTGGATTTTCCTTTAATTTGTCACCAGCCTGTATTTTCTAATGTATCTAAAATTGTCAGATTTTCTGTTTAAAGATACATAATCATGTCAGACATAAGCAGGATGTTTTAATCCATCAGTATTTTCACAACTTGCCAAAACATCAACATAAGATCTGACTAGTAAAGCCGCAGTTGTGTGTTCATTAAGTTGTAAATGTCCTTTTGACGCATCTTCATGTCAGTATGAGTGTGTAATTACACTAATTAAATAACACACACATCAACAAAACTAATGCAAATCCATTGAACTTGAGCTACTTAACCGCTGACTAGTTCATGTTTGATTCAATTTGTGACAGATCATAAAAAAAAAAACTGGCTCTTTAATGTGAAGCCAATCAAGCTAATTGATTGACTGTGATATGGACTGCACATAAGCAGACACACTCACACCCACACACACCCACACATGTACTCTGCAGTGTCACTTCTAACCAGTAGAGGGCAGCGCTTCTCTCAGGTCTGCACACAAGAGTGACAGTAATCATGTGACGGTGAACTACTCAACTGATGGAAACAGCGGACGAAGGACACACACACACACACACTCACACACACACACACATCTGGCAGCTTCAGTAGAGTAAACAGCATAATGTTATTACACCAGGCTTTTCTGTGTGAGTGGATGTCACAATGCTATTTTTGCCGCTGATAGTTTCTGCGGTGGAAGCAGAGCGGAGAGCTGCCGGATGGTTTGACTTATTTACAGTAAAGAGAAATATTCCAGCTCGTGTCAGGTGGTTGGACTCGATCCTGGAATGACTGGATCTCACCGAGCGGCGACACTTTGCATTTGGAACGAGTGAATCACTCAGGGAATTTGTACAAGTCAGGGATTGTGATTATGAAACTTTCACAAGTGATTCAGTTCACAGGAATGAAGCAGAATTACTTTTAAATTTTGTTTTGGTGGATTTTTTTTTTTCTTGGGCAAACAGTGGGAATACCAAACTGAAAAACATTAATTAGCCTTGCAGGGAAAAAAACAAGTTAAGGAGGAGCTCTGATATAAATATAGGTGCTTATAGTGATGAAAACAGTAATTTAACCTGTGAAAGGTTCAGTTCTACAGTAGGCGGCTGCAAAAGTGACTAGTAATGACAGCAAATGTAGTTTTAAGATGAAATGCTGAGATTGAAACTCATCTGTCAATAAATGCACCACATGCAAAACTCTTGCTCTAACATTATTCCAAAATTCAGATTCTCTAATTCAAATTTTAAAAATGACATTTTAATTTATGTTTCTCTGCAGAATGCATTGCTTTTTTTTGTTGATCTTTTGTGCAAAAAAACACGACTTTTGCTCAGTTCTGTTCACTAATGTTCCTGACATGAAAATGATAAATTGCATCTCATAACTTAAGGCTTTAAAAAAAAAAAAAAAAATCTGAGTCCTCCAAAGCAACAGAAGAATTGACTCGTCTTGTGAGTCACAAACTTGCTGCCTGGAGATAAAACAAGATGATGCCCGAGGGAGAACATTTCAGAAGTTATGGTGGCAGCAGCAGAGACGGAAGACGAGCTGCAGACTGTTGTAGCAGCTTAGCAGCAGTAGCATCATTAGCAGTGCCAGTATGTAGTTTGTGGCTGTTTGACAGAAAACTGAACCTGTGAACATGTCGATGTGAAGAGACTGTTAATCATGTCAGCTGTCAGAGCAAAGTAGTAACAGTCGTTTGACGGAGCTGCGTTTCTGAGGACAGAAAAGACTTTTTCAGGTCTACTGTTCGAATATTTCAGGATAAATCCTGAGTGCTCACTGCAGCTTTTAAATGCAGAGCACAAACAGTTTATCATCTAGCCGAGCACAAGCTAATAGTTAATGAACTGACTTTCAAGAGTTGGGTCGTGTTTAAGCATTAAAAAAAGTGTTTTAGCTAAAAAATAACTTTTTCTTTCAGAGCAAAACTGCATCAAGTTGAAAAATCAATCTGTGTCACTGAAGTTAAAGGTAAATTCATTCAATCTGTTCCTAAATGTTACACAATATGTCTCAGTTTTCTCTCTCTTTTTCATCAATCTGTGTTTTATTTCATGTCTTCATCACTTTGTTCTTTTACTGGTTTAGAAGCTGATACCTCTCTAAGTTTTTAACACAGTTTGTGCTCTAAGCTGACAGCTGATGAAAGTTTGGCTGGTTTGTCTGCAATGACAACACTGTAGTCAAACCAGGTTCTCCATTATAAAACACGAACTATCCGACAGAACCTACCACTTCTCATTCGACCTTCACCGTCTTCTCTTAGAGGGAGGTGGAAAGTGAAAAGCCGGCGAGCGTAACTGATTAACCAGCCTACACTCATTCTCATTTTGACAGAGGTTGACTGATAACCAAGGAGTCCTCAAGGTGAACGAGGGCAGGGCAGTCATGAGGTGCGACGATGTTTAGCGACAAAACAGCAGAGACGATGGCATCTGGTGGCTTGACCTCTCTGTATCACTGACTTGTTGTTTTGGGCTAAACAATACCAGCATGGCATTTAACAGCAACAAAACCGGTTCTGTCTGGCTGCGTCCTGTTTGCCGTCACTATGCCAGTGTAGTGTTAGCCCACACATTAAAGGCTATCACTGTGAGACATGGCTTTTCTTTCTTTTTTTTTTTTTTTTGGCTTCCTTAACTGCCAGACTATCCTTATTCCTCCGCTGAACCATCTAAGGTCATTAGAGTCATCATCATTTCCAGCGATTTGGGAGGAAAGCTCCTTCCTCTGGGTCATTTGTCTCTCTGGTGCCAGTCGGATCCTGTAATTGTACCAGCAGTGACAGTTTACAGCCTTCAGTAAACAGAAAGGTGAAGTAAGACACATGATCACAGCTCCTTAAAGTCTGTGTGTCCAAATTTGAAAAGCTTTTGAATGTATTAAACCACCTTCAAATGACTGGTTTCTTATTATAAACCAGAACGGTACAGAACGGATGCAAAATGCCAGTAAAACTGTGATAGACTTCATTAAACAAGGTTGGATGCGTCGCCGTTGTTAAGTTCCTGGCTTCCTTTTTTAATTAATTTGCATGTTTTGACCTGATGATCACCTGATAAAGATCCAGGAAATTATAAAAGTGAATAAAACTTATCTGGAGCAAACATTAATAAAGCTATCCAATGACGGTTGAGCCTCATGGTGGCGCTAGAGGAAAAGTCAAGTGATCACAGAAATAATTAAAATTCATCCTCTGGCCACGAAATTCATCCAATACTGAAATATTTCTGGACAAAAGTGGATGATCTGCTGAAAAAAACTGCAAAACCCGGAGAAACGCTGCACAAACGGAGAAAAAGTCCGAACAAATTTTAAATTTAGGATGAAAAAATCTGCAGATTCTCCTTTTGACATGTAACATTTTGAAGTAAACATGCTACAAATAGACTAAATAGACTCCAGTTTGGGGATTTTTTGTTTTTCGCTTTTTTCTTTTCACTACTTTTTTTGCTCAGTTCATTAATCAGCAGAGACATTTCTCTCGGCTCTGAGTGGTGGTCTTGTTGAGTCCTGTTGTTCACTTAGTTTACTTCCTGTTGCCAAACATCCAACCTTTCTTTGTGGAGCAAAACAAACCTCCTCTGACTCCCTGACAGTCTCGTTTCATTGCACGACTCAGTGTGTAATTGCAAATGGGGACGGCAGTGCAGCTCGGTGAATATTTTACGCCGTAGGTATTCAGCCAACCGGCATGACTCATGGCCACCAAACAATAGTTTCTTTGTAGACTGCCGCTAAATCAGAGTGCACAAGAAAACCCTGTGAGCAGCCTCGTTTGCTGTGAAATTTAAGTGAAATTAAGGAAGCGGGCTGGATTCATCTTGACAAGTGCAATAAGGCCGCATTACAGCGGTAATCATAAGTCATTTATTGCAGTGAAATAGCTTCCTGCTTCAATTAAGCCCCCCGAGCCGAAAACGCAGGCCGGCATTCTTCTGACAGCAGAGCGAACCCACAGGAAAGTAGGGCACAGTGTATTTACTGTAAAGAGATACGGCAATTTGTTGTTCCTGTGTGATGAGATGGAGGTTTCAGTGTTTTTCAGGGGTGACGCGGTTCAGGTGCAGGCAGACGCTGATAAGGGGGGGGGGGGGGGGGGGGTTTGAGAGAAAAACAAGGTTTGTTCCTGGAAGTTTGGTTCAGGGAAAGATGGAGGGGGCCTGAAGGGAGAGAGAGAGAGACATCCAACAACACTGTGTGAAAAGAGAGAGAGAGACAGAAAGGGGGACGAACGAGGTTCAAAGCAAGCAAACATGGAAGACCACACACACACGTTTGGGTTCCTCTACTTGTGAGGACTTTTTGCTACTTTCATCCTAAAACCAAAAACAACCAACGGACAGTTACGTTTGATCACAGCTTTCACTTTAATTTTGTAGTTTTGGCCTTCAAATCTATTGTTTATGTCAGGTTTGTACTCACCAAAATGAACATGACTTTGTTGATTCAGCGTCTCTGTTGTAAATTTATTTGCTCTGTTTTGTATTTGATTTTACCTTTTGCAAATAAAAGAAATGATTAAGTATCTGCTATTTGTCCTCCATATTATGGAGTGGTCCTTAGAAATACATTCAAACAGCACACACACACATCATGCACACCCACCCACACACACAGGACGGGATTGGATGAAAGGTCAGTGCGAGCCTCAGAGCTCCTCTGTTTTCCTGAAGTTAAAGGCAGACTTTGAACCTCGCAGGCCAACAAGAGAAACATCAAGGTTAGCAAACGCGACACAGATTAAAAGACTCGATAGAAAAAGAGAGAGGAGAGCATGGGAAAGGAGAGGCACAGTGTGGTGGGTGTGACGGGGGAGGACGGATGGTGCTGTGTGTATGAAAGGCTTCATTTCAACAGGCGGCAGTTTTGTGAGAGACACTTTGATTCAGACCATCAGTGAAAAAACGAAACACGAGAGCGTTTGAGGTGAAGATAAAGTTCTTAAAAGGGGGTAAATGTTCAGGTATGGATGCAAAAGTGAGGTCAGAGACCCTCAGGGAGATGAAAATAGGTGTTTTTATCAGAGATCACTTCACTTAATGTTATCTTAATTACACTGTTCAACAGCAAAAGTTGAAAAAAAACTGGGAGCTTTAAGTTTTGCTTACGAGAGACGGGTCCTCGGTCTCAGCACCCAGGGACTGACTGAAGTCCTCGGCTTTCAGAGGAAGGTTCTCCTCTTCTTCCTCCTCCTGCTCGGGCTCCTCCCCCAGGGCGGGGAAGACGGAGAGCCCGCCCACCTCAGCATCCACAATGCCATCCAAACTGTCGGTCAAAGCGGCGAGAAGAGCCGCGTTCTCCTCTTCTATCTGTGGAGTCAAACACACAGTGAGAACATTAGAGAGGATGCAACGCAGCTGTGCAGTTTAAAGGAAAAGTCTGTAATGTTCTGCACATGTTGACACAATGGCATTAACTTAGTGGCCGCATTGCATTCTGGTCTATTTCCTCCCACTCTTCCCTTTGTGGTTGTTAAACATCAGAGAAAAATATCAGCACTGGAAAGGAGCTTCCACTCTCTTAATTTGTTCTTGTGTACCTTCAATGTTTTAGAAAACAGAAACATTTTTATGCTGTCAAACGTTTTCAGAGAAAATATTTTAGTTGTTGTAATATTGTTTGATTTTTGCCAGAAGAAAAACCACAGAGCAGCTAATTGGACCCTGAAAAAACAACACAAATCAGTGTTTCATTACCTGCAGTTTTTCAGAAACAAGGCTTGTATATCTGATTAAAAACATTATTGTAATGGATAAGATTTTATAAAATGCACAATTAATATTCCTAAATCTCATGTGACCCCCTTAAGTCCACAGAAAAGAAACAAAACAACAGCCAAATTTGGGTCGTCTCGTGTTGAGTCATTAAGACAGTTTGAAAATAACTCGGATTTTTATACGAATCCAGTCTTTATGTCTGAAAATGGCCGTTCTGAGCAGATGTGGAAGCTCTGTGTCACCGCTGATTCACTCCTTAAATCCCCCTCTTCTCTTTCTTCCTCCTCCATTCAACTCTAATCAGCAGTTTAAGCTTTAAAGTCCACTCCTGCTACTATGCAACAACATGCAACTGTGACCTTTGACCTTAAACAGACTTGCTGATACAGGACTTCTCAGAAAAAAAACTGATTATCGAGCAGTTGTTACTGTTCTCTCTCTCTCTCATGATTTGATCCAGTTCGACTGTAAACTCTCTCAGTTTGGTTTCCCACGAGCATTTTTCACATTTTCAAGCACCGAAATGGTTGAATTTAGAGCAAATCAGCAGAAAATATGTTATTTCAGTCCAAATTTTGTCCTGTTTCCAACCTTCCAGGCCTCCTGTTCCATCCACACGGGGCATGTTTACTGTTCTGGAGCTGCCATCTTGCTGAGAGCAGAGTCTGGTGGAGAGGTGATAGCATGGCTGGCCTACGGGAAGCCACCAAGCTCCATTCATCTGTCTCTCCCTTTTTATCATCCAGCTCTATCTGTTCCCGGCTGCCAAACTATTTATTATTACATTTATTCTCTGCGGCTTGCTGCCTCTCTTTCTCTTCGCTGCGTGCTGCAACTTGGAAATTTGAAATTCCCGAAGCGTAACAACATCAGTCATAAGTAAAGTGAGTCAAAGTTTAAGTTTGCGGGAATATAAATGATGCTATTGCAGCTGTCTTTAAGTTAAATGTGTTTGTTTTTAACTTTACTCACTTTTCCGTACAGTGCTTCATCACCAGAGGCATCAGTTTCAATCCAACTCCTGATGCATCAGTTAGCTTTTTCAGGCTAACATTTGATTTTGAATTTACATTTTCTGTCTCCATCTCATTCAGTGGATATTATATAATATTATAATTAAAAAAGCTTCATTAGCGATGCTGTTGTACCTGTGCACAGAAGCACTTAGGGTTGTTACTGTATTGTAGATAATTAGATTAAGGGGATATTATTTGATTTCTTTGATAAAAATTAGAGTCCACA
The DNA here is from genome assembly GCA_029783645.1 of Ctenochaetus hawaiiensis. Classification (NCBI taxonomy): domain Eukaryota; kingdom Metazoa; phylum Chordata; class Actinopteri; order Acanthuriformes; family Acanthuridae; genus Ctenochaetus; species Ctenochaetus hawaiiensis. The sequence continues at coordinate 23,342,107 of JAPZDY010000026.1, read as the reverse complement.
TTGACTTGTGAGCAAAAGAAAATGAAATCAATGGCAAAAGTGGGAATAAAATGTAATTATTGGCAATTCATAACTGTACACGCAGCAGTATTGTTATTAATATTAAACTAATAATTTATATTTGCCTAACCTCTCTAATTCCATCCACTTCTCTCTGCTCTCTCCAAGGTTAAATGAAGTCCCACCACACACACACATGCACACACACACACACGCAAACACGGATCAATCCCGCCCGACATGGGATTAGATTCCGACGTGCAACTGTAAATAAGTGGAGTATCGACAGACAGCAGAGAGACAGAGACACCGGGGGGCTTCATCCGTCTGCTTATCACTCTATTCATTACCGTGTGTTTCTGACCGTCTGCGCTGCTTTATTAGTCTGATCAATACGATATTGGCTAAAATATAATATGCCGACGTGGGGGCTCAGGTGGGGGGATGGGGGGGGGGAAGTGGCAAGAGACGTGAAAAGCTGAGAAAAAGTATCCCTGCTCCCTTTTATTAAAAAGGATCTGAGCAAGAAATAAAATGAAAAGAATAAAAAGCAAAATTATGTACATTTATTTATAAATACACACTGAACATTGAAGCTCCAATTAGTTATGAAAGTGAGCAAAATAAAATCAGGAAAGAAAGCAAACAGAGAAACATTAAAAATCAAGTTAGAGGAGTTTAAAGACACGTAAAACAATAAAGTTAAAAAGAATGAGAAACAGTTAAAAAGGAGTATAATGTGGACGAGAGAGACAAAGAAATAAAAGTAACAAAAAACTATGAGTCTAAAGAAGGAGTAAAAAGAAAGTGGAGCGAAAATTAAAAGAATTGGAGGCAAAATAACAGACAGCAAGTAAAAAAAAGTTTAGGAGAAATGGAAAAGGAACAAGAGGAAGAAACTGCACCTGCTTCCATGTTTTCACTCCTCTTATCTTGTTGTTGCAGCTTTCTAATAAAGATTTTACTCGTCAATACTGAGATCTATTACTGTTGTACTCTGAGTCTTTCTAAGATGCCAACTGTTTCATAAAGTTTTGCATCGACAGCAGAGAGACAAGCAGTCACTCAGGCGTCGGCTAATGGGGATCGAAACAAGAATAAAACTCCAAAGAGACACAGAGTCAGAGAGCGCAGAGACAGTCTGTGTTTACTTCACCTGCATTCCCATCATGCCTTGCCTGTCTTCATTTCACCAATAGTCTGCGATGCATTGCGGCATCACAGCAGTTTCCACCACCGGAGCTGCATTACACAGCCAATAATCTGGACCTAAATGCTACTTTATCTCTTTGTTTTCGTCTTTTTCGTTGTTGAGATGTACTTAATGTAGCCTCGGCTGTGGGACTGGAGACATCGCTGCGGCTGGAAACCTATAGACGATCAATGATCCAGGGTTGGCTTTCATATAGAGGAAAACAAGAAGGGTATTCCCTGAATTCATCCAGCAAGGCCACCTGATACCGGAGCCTGAGGGCTTTCATCAGCCCTGATACAAATTAATGGACTGTTTGCACCATCATGTTACAAACAACGTATTGTTCTCCTGAAAGTGTCCTCTGAAAACATGCTGCAAACTCCAGATTTTACATGTTGCAAGAGTTGCAAGCTCTGGTACCTCATGATCCCTAATTAAAGTGACTTAATTAAAGGTTTCAACAATGTACCAGTTTTTACTGGTAAAAAATCTAAATAACAGTATTTACAACGCAAAACTGTTTATTTAGTTCAGATTCTCATCCAAAATCTTTTGAAAACTCACTGAAAAACACGTCGGAGAGGCAGCCAAGTTTTCTGCAGAACATTATTATTTAAAAGTTTACACAAAGCGAGTCAGCCTCGTCTTACTCATCACTGCGACCCAAACTTGAAGAAATCCTTCCTCCTCTGAAGGCCTGAGCCATATAACAGAGTAACTCAGCACATTATGAACTCCACAGGTTTTTTTTAAAGCACATATAAAGTTCAAGACATTGAGCAATGGGTTCAACAGGTTCAATGGGCCGTTCAGGCTGCCTTATATTACTGCTGAATCACCGATGTTGTGTTTAGGAGACCAATAAAATGTTTCCAAAATCAAATCGGATTTAGCTCTCCAGTGAAAGAATGGCTTCAGGGTGCCAACTCTGTGGATTAGCCTTAAACCTGAAGCAACCTGGACTTGAATCTGCTGTTGAATGGGATATTTTTCTTGTATAAAGGCCTGTTTGTGCTTTTACCTTGAAATTTTTAGCATCTTTTTCTGCAACAACAAAAAAATCCATGTTAAAGTCACAACTTTGAACCCTCACTGAGTAAGAACGAGTCAAAAGGACTGCATGTGATTGCAGTTCTGTCCGGTTCTTATCGTGTGTTCTTATCCATGTGGCAGAGGAACGTGTCCATGGCTGATTTGAGACAAACATCAGGTCTACAGTTTAACTGAACTTTGGCGGAGTCTCACCTCAAAGAGCTCGTCTGCTGTGCTGTAGTGGATGGAGGCCGGTGACGCATCTGCCGGCTGATCGTTGCACCACTGTAGCTCGCTGAGACAGTTGACGCTGTCAAAGTCGCTGGTGTCCAGCTGGGAGAGGTCGATGTCCGGAAAGTCAGTGTCCAAACGGTCCGAACACACCTCCTCCTCCCCATACTTGAAAAAAAAGAGAGAGGGAGAGAGAGAGAGAGGGAAAGGTCAGTTTAGCCAAACATTGAGATTAAAGTAAAATTCCCAGGCGATGTGTCTTTTTTTAAGATGCTAAAAAAGCGCATGAGTGACTTTGTAAAACATGACCCTCTGAAAACTGGAGGTGCTGTTCACAGCTGGAAGAGATCCTCGGTGAGAAATGAACAAGTCTGCCTGCGTCACTGGCGTCTGATGCTTTGCGATCACAAAGGAAGTGATGTTTTTCTTTGTAGCCGTTGCTCTTTGAAACACAAGCTACCAAACATGGGAAATAGTTCTGTTCGCCGCCTCAGTCTGCAGAGGTTGGTGTTTTCTGTGAAGTTTATCGCTCAGTGCAGCACCGCCATTGTTAGAATTAGGGGGTTTAGTTCCCATTGGGCCATCCTTTCTAAAATATGTATGCAGCTGAAGTAGTGCGAGGCACTCTGAATAAAAGCCTCCATCATCTGGCATATACTGTATATTATTACACTGTTCTCTGTCGGAGTCATAAGGAGCTCTCATCAACAGCCCTCATCTCTCAACAACTACTCATTATAAATAATGAGACTTCCATGTTAGTGGATGTTCGAGGCTGAAACCAACAGAGACATCTGCTCCGACACAATGAAGGATTTCTCACAAAATACGTAACACACATCAGCAGCACTTATCTTAAAGCATCTTCATGCATTAATCCTGCTCATCTCACGACAGAGTGCAACCACGAAAGGAACGCCAGGTGATTGGTTTCCCTCCGTTATTTGAGTTTGTTAATCAGTTTTAATGAATTGTTCTCTTTCGTCAGTTTAATCTGCGGACCTTTACGTCACGTTGGCACATGATTGATCAACCTCTGTTTGTTTCATTAAATCAGGAAAAAGGTCTTGAATCATTTGAACCATGTAGAGTTTTGTAGTTTAAATTAAAGAAAAGATAAAGCATATTTTTGATCAACTGACTGATTAAATCGTACTATGGACTTAAAGTTGTGAAACACAGCAATCCCTCAAAAACTCCTTAAACTCCCTTGGACTCAATCAATGACCCTGCCACCTCCTCACAGGGTTATTTAACATTGTCATGATCCCACAAAACCCTTTTAGAAACTTCCAGAACTCTTTCGAGACTCTCTGAAACCCTCACAAGAACTAAACCCGTGTAGAAAAACAGCCCAACTCCTTAAAGACTTCAAGTACTTCCTCAAGAAACCTCATAATCTCCCCAAAAAGCCTGGAAATCCCCTCAAGAATCCCTGAAATTCTCACGAGGAGTCATAAAAATCCCCAAGGATCCATCTGAAACCCCTTAAAAAACCTTTAAAACCACCTTAAGGCAAACTGATATCAAGTATCCTTAAAATGTGCTTAACAAACCAAGGATACGTCTTATAAACCCTACGAAAAAATTCTCAAGAACCCTTCAAACTCTTACAAGAAACCATGAAACTGAAGGCAAGAGCCCAACTTGGTGATCTGCTAAAATAATATTCCTGTCAGAAAGTCAGCAGCCACGTGGTTTGCAGTCATAACACATGGCCGGGATTCAGACACTCACACACATGGGCCACGTCACCGAGCCAATACAGGAAAAGAAGAGCAGGAAGTGTGTTTATGTGACTCCGTGTGAAGGGAAGTGACTTCTTAAGGGGGGAGGAAAGAGGGAGGAAAGAGGGAGAGAAATATGGAGGAAGCAGGGAAGAATAGCGCTGGATTCTTTGTGTATGTAAATGTGTGTCCGTGTGTTTGCACACGAGCTGTTTCCACAAAAGAGAAAGGGATTAATGTCCTATTGTTTGTATGAGGAAGCATGCTCTGTTACCGGTTTCTCTTACTTATTAACGTGCACACACACACACACACACTTATCCATTCATCTCACTGGCTGAGCCGACAGGTTCGACCAGTTACGCCAACCATCTCTCAAACTGAATAAACCGAAGCTAACGGATGTTTTTCATTCACTATCAGGTTTCCTCAGGCGTGATCTCGTCTCCGCCAACTGACTGACTGAACTGCACTTTGCCTCTTTGGTATTTTGTCGCTGAAACCCATGATTCACTATCATGTCCCAGGGCATGAAATAACTTTATTTAAGTGTTAATGAGAGTATAACAAGCACAAGTGGTATTGAGTGGTTTCCAGCTATTACTGTCACATGCTTTTGCCCCGACAGAATGAGTTTTTCAGACTTTGACAGCAGATTAATCCGATTAAATGAGCCTGTGCTAGAATGCTAATGAAAGCTATGTATGACAGGTTTAAGGAGACCCAAAAGTCCACCTTAAATTACACAAAAAAAATCATCAAATTAATTGCCCTTGAAGAAACTTTAACAAACTTTAAAGTTATTGTAGAGTCTTTGATTTCTCCAAATTTACTTAAATTATGATTTATTGAGTAGTTGTTCTGGCACAGCTGCTAGCTAATGATGCTAACTTATCTGTATCAAATATTTACAATTTCAGGATTTTAAAAGTAACTGGAAAGTACTAACAAGGTTTATTATTAATATGATTTACAATTAATAATAAACATGGAATCAGAACTAATCAATATGTTTTCATCATTTTGATACATCAGTTTTACGTAAAGTTGCATCAGCTGAAGCTAGCAGTTAGCTAAGCTAGTCACAGCTCAGTTTGATCGATTATCTGAACGTCAGAGGGTCCAAGATAATATTATGAATTAAAACACCTCGGTCTACTTTTAACAATCAATAACAAAAAGTGTATTTTTATCTCTTCATAATGTAAAACATTAAAGAAGAGAAAAACGTCCTGTTTCTGATGGTTCTGCTCTATCTTCTCCCCCCTCTTCCTCCTCCTCCTCCTCCGTTGGGATTAATCATTAGACAACATTTCACAGAAGCAGTTAACTGAAAATACATTTCCCCAGAACTAATCAACAACAGTTTACATATAAATGATGAATTAACAATTAAAACAATTATCTCAGTTTCTGAGCAGCAGTGGATGATCATCAGTCACTGCTCGTCTTCTCTCATTAAATTTGCACTGTGTTTTAATTAATGTTTTGTTATTTTAATTGAACTTTTTTTTTGCTTTTCTTTACTTATACTTAGCTTATCTTTTTTATTACAACTTTTCATTGTCTCTAACTAACTACCTTATTGATGAATTTATTTTAAATTTTTTTATTTTTCCACAAAACTTCATGAATATTATTACAGTTATTTATTGCTGAACTCCTATGCTTTACACAAACACTACATTTCCCATCATCCACTGAGGAAGCACCAGTTTTTTCGTGACTACTTAGCCTGTCTTATGTTGTATTCATGATTATTTCTCACTGTACTTTGATCTGTGACCTCCTCCAACTCTGAGAACAAGTGTTCCCCCTCTGCCTCACTCTGTGTGTGTGTGATGGGTGTGTGTGTGTGTGTTTACTCTGCCTGTGTGAAGAGTGTTTATCTGGGTCAAGGAATGGATAACATGAGCCGATATCATTTATGGTTTCATAAATTACAGAGCAGAATCTCACAGCAGAGCCGAGCGGACATGATCAAAGAGCCAATCAGCAAAGTGGAGAGGAAACGAAAGCACGGAGTGATGGAGGGAGAGGAGTGTGAAGGGGGGATGAGAGAGAGAGAGAGAGGAGAAGAAAGAGCCGTATGGACTCAAGTAAGGAGAGAGGAAAATAAGAGGGGATGGAGACGATTGTGAGATGAGGAAAAAGAGAGATGCGAGTCAAAAGAGAGGGAATAAAAAGAGTGATGGAGGAGGAGGAGGGAGGGAGCTGTCGTGACTTGATAGAGGAGCAGAAGAAGAAGAAGAGGAGGAAGAAAGGAGGGTAGGAGGAGATGAAAGACAAGAGGGAGAGGATGCCCTCTATTAGACCCTCCCACTGCTTCCTCTCCCTCCAGTTGCTGATGCAGGTGTGTGTTTTCACCTAGTTTGCGTGTATGTGTGGTTAGCATGCAGCTCACATCCCTCTCACGTGCGCCTGGCCCATCCCCCCTCCACCACTCGTCCTTTCAGTGCATCCTTCCTTTTCCTCTCTCCTCTTTTATCTCTTCTTCGCTCTTTTCTTGCTCTCCTTCTTTACTTTCCCTGCTTGGCTCCTCCCCCCTTTTCCTTCACCTGTTCTTTTCTTTCCTTTGAACCATCCATCCTCTACCTCCAGTCTTTTTCGTCTTTTCTCCTGTTCTTCTATCCTCTCCATCCTTCCCTCCTTTTTCACTCGTTTTAAGTCTCTTCTTGTATTCCTTCCCTCCTTTTTGATCAGTTTTTCTTCAACCTTTTTCCTCTGCTCTTCATCTTGACATAAAGTCCTCCTCTTTCCTTTCATTGTTTCCTCCTCTCATTCTTCCTTATCATCTTTCTTTCATTTTAGTCTCTGTCTTTTATTGCCTTCTTTTCCTTTTCCTTCCCAGTTTTCTTCATCAAGCTTCCTACTCTGCATCCTTCCTCTCCTCTTATGTTTCCCTCATGTTGCCCTTCATTATTTTATCTTCTTCTTTTCCTTCCCTTCTTCTCTTTCTAGTCTTTCTCTCTGTTCCCCCTTTTTTCTCTCAATATTCCTTCTTCCTGTTTCTCTCCTGTGTATTCCTCCCCTCATCCATCTTCCATTTCTGTTGTCAGTATCTTTCTTCTCTTCTCTTTTTCATTCTCAATGTTCTGCTTTTCTTTTGTCATCTGTCCTTCCCTCCTCTCATCCATCTCTTTTCTTCACTTCTTTCTTCATCTTCCCATCGTTTTCTCTCCCTCCTCCAACAACAAGAGGACAGGCTGATTGATTTGCTTCCTCTCAGCCTCTTTCTCCTCTCACTCATCCCTCACTCATCCCTCCTTCTCTCCATTGCAGAAGTCAATCAATAAAAACATCCTTGGGCACGACACACACACACACACACACACACACATATTCCCAGACTCGTACACACAAGTAACATGTGCACACGTGTTGCACCACAAGCCTGT
>JAPZDY010000026.1:23302915-23315718 GCA_029783645.1 Ctenochaetus hawaiiensis | reverse complement strand
GGGAGAGCGAGCATGTGTCTGTATGTCTCTGTTCTATATATAGAGTCCAGCTTTCTGACAAGTATTAATTTCAAAACATCAATGCAGCGAAGAAGAAGAGAGAGAGAGCGGGAGGAGAGAAAGTGATGAGAGAGGCTTTTGGTGTCGATTGATCTCTCATTTCAAGTGCTTTGCTTTCACTCCATTAGAAGCCTCCTCACACTGAGAAATAACAACAATCCTGCATCTTCATTGGTCTCTAAAGTCCTAAATCAGCAGCTGATGGACGAATCACGAGGCAATTTGAGACCAACGCCGTCTTTTCTCATGTTTGGTCAACTTCGGAGTGAGGCGGCTCAAATAAACTGCAAACTATAGAGGAGCTTTACGACCACTGATGCACTTCTTCTTCATCTGTCTCTCACAGGATCTCTCCTCTGCCTCTCTCTCTCTCTCTTCCTCCGAGTCTAAATATGGAAGTTATTTTTGCAGCCATAGTCGTCATCTCTCTCTCCCCTCTTCATTCCTCCTCAGGGAAAATGTTCCGTTGCAACCAGAGAGGCTCGGAGAGACTCGCTTTGATCGACGCTTCTTTCCTGAAATCAGCCATTGTCTCACTTTACTCCATTTTTTCTTAACTCACACACACTCACACACACACACACACACACACGTTCTCATGGAGAGTGTAAAAAGCCACAGAGGAGGAAGCAGAGGAGGTGAGAAGTTCTGGCTCGGAAGCTCCTCTGGATCAACGGTCATGAGAACGGATCAAAGGTCGACGGACATGTAATCCACTAACATTCCTCTAAGAGTGTGTGTGTGTGTGTGTGTGTGTGTGTGTGTGTGACAGTTTGGGTGAGAGTTTTTGGGGGTGTCACTGTACCTTCACACCCCTCCCTCTGGAAGCAGTGGGAAATGCAGGGGGGGTGTTTGGAAGTGGGGGTGGGTTTGTTTTGAAACTCTAGCGCAGCCTGGAGGGGTGGAGATCTGACCTTTACACATGGTGGCTCAGGTCCGTGTGTGTGTGTGTGTGTGTGTGTGAGAGAGATGGTGTGTGTTTATGTGTGTGTGTGTGTGTGTGTGTGTGTTGAGGTTGAAAGGACACAGTAAGAAACAGCTGTCCCGAGCTGCTAACACACACACGTGCAAACACACAGATTTCCAACAAACACACTGTTGCACAAACACACACACACACACAGACACGTCGGCTGCAAGAGCTGCGACAGCGCTCATCTCTTTCTCACACACACACACACGCACACATATATATGCACAAACATACACACACACACATATATACACACATGTATGCACAAACACACACATACACATGTAAAAATAGACCTCCGGGTTGCTGTGCTTGTCCCCCATTGACTCCCATTCATTTTACTGCAGCGGGCCACATGTCCAATACCAGAAAGGTCACGGGTTCGAATCCAACAGCTGATGTGCCCCGAGGAAAAAAATAAACCCTTTCCTGCAGGACGCTCACACACAAACACACACAGACACACAAACACATGCAGACTTCTGCCAAAAACACACAGACTATCACTTTCAACTGACACGTGTACATCAAACACCAACATCCATGTAAACAGACAACCAGGATGGTCAAGAAAAACACACAAAACACACAAATATTAACCTAAACACACACTTTTATTGAGCACATCCCTCACACACAAACACACACACTGCCAACACCCGCACCATTTGGCCCAGAAGTGATGCTATCACAGTAAAAACGAGCCCAGCTGTCACACACACTCGGCCACGCTGACACGCAGCAGCGATTACAGCTGCATCCTCACAGCTGATTCTGCACAGAAAACTACATTAAACAACCAGAATCTGCTTTGCTATACAGCTAAGAACATAATCCACAACTTTTTTAATACGTCTGAATGTTGTGCAACGCACATTAGTGACTCCAGTCCGTGAAAGCTCAGAGTCCGATGGGTCATTTCCAGGAAAACAGTGGAGTAAAGAGGAAAGGATATGTGCTTTATGTTTACGGAAGCAGCCAGATTAATTATTTAAATGTATTTATTCTCTCTCCGAACAAACGGCTTCTTGTAAATCAGGAAAATGTTCCACCATTACGCCGACTGTGTGCCAACAGGAGACTGACGAGAGCCGCTTGGGATTACTGTGCCGTTATTCTGCCCTTCTGTTCTGTATAAAAGATACCAAAGCAGAATCGGGTCATCGTTGTTCCGCCTCTGAACCGGCAGCATCGAGATCAATGACCAAAAAACAGGGACGGTAACTGACGTTACTGCCACGGTGTTTGTCGCAGAGTGCTGCCCCTTCTGTTTCACTACAGATCAGCTCTGCTGTGTTGTACTTCACGCCTCCTCTGCTTCCTGATCAGCGGCATGTGATCTTTAAATCGCACACTGTCGTGGTGTTGAGTTGACCTTGTTTGGTTCAGTGTAAAATAATAAAAGCAGAGTAAAGACGAGACTTTTTTGCAGCTGTTTTTTTACAACGTCCGTATAAAACGAGTCCAATAACTCTAAAACAAAAGGATCATTATCATCCTTAGAATGTCTCGACTCGACCCCATGAACCTCGCCTGAACCGCCCGAGTCGTGGCTCTTGTCCAGATGAAAACACCATGTGCAGCCCGGCAAACACCACCCGACCCGAGAGCGAGCGTGTGATCTGAGGCAACCTCTGGCTCCGAATCAATTCTTCTACATTATTGGCCATAACTAAAGTCAGATCAAAGAGAGCGTTGGCATGTCCTGGTGCGTCCTCACATGGACTCACAGAGCATCTTTTATCTCACAGGAAGCTGCAGATCAGGTGGAAATGTCAGTGAAATGGATATTTTGGAAAGGATTTTTTGGATTATCTCTGCAGAAATCTTTATTTGCATTGCTAAAGTGAAGCTTTGACTCCAGGCTGCTAATAAAAAAGTGCTAACAAGTACATGTCGCAAAGGTGAACAGGCTCATTATACGGAGAAGGAGGTACTTTAGAAGGCTGGAACATCAAAATGCTCTTTTTGCATCCAAAAGGTGAAAAGTTAGAAAATAAAACATTAAAAAAAGTTCATATTTTGATCATAAGGCTTCATTATCCTTCAGATATTAAAGTGTTCTCTCTTCTTTTTTTGCTAAATGAAGAAACTCTTGTTCCCCGTCGGTGTTTTGGCCTTTTCTTCACACGACGGGGGATGTTATTGTGTTTGACTGAAGAACATCACGGCTTATCTTTGCTCTCACCGTCTCTACAAGTCGATCCCAGCAGCATTTTCCTTTTTAACTCGGAAAAATTGTGAAAAGTGTGAAAACCATTAATGCTGTTGGTATTTTTTAATTAAATGTCTACAAATTGGACTGTTTCCCAGACCGGCGAGCCACAAGCTGATAACGAGGTTAAAATGCACTTTTTTTTCTTTTTTTTTTTTTAAATTGGAAAAGCACCAGAGTTTTTCTTAAGATTTTTTTTTTTGTTGTTGTTGGAGAGCGACTTCGTCCACTGTGTTGCTCGAAGGCATCATCTGCTTTTTTTTATTATCTTTTATCTCGTCGTGACTCTGCCCATCTCTGCGTCTCTCTGGTATTGTAGTAACTTCTAATAAATAGGCAATAAAAAGCTTTAAAGTCCCAGTGCCCTACATCTTAAACTCCTGCACTGAGCCACTGTGTGTGTGTTAAGCAAATTCTTAACACTGTTTGAGTGTGTGAAAGTGTGTGTGTGTGTGTGTGAGCCCTCTGCTTATAGATGTGTAAGTGTTATTTCAGCTGATGGAAACAGCCGAGCCACATAAAAAGTTGTCCTGTTCATTTTGACAGCTTATTCCTCTCTGGGACACACACACACACACACAAAGACACAATAACCGTGCTTTAATATTCCAGCAGCAGCAGCAGCAGAGTCGTATAATCAGCTCTGCAGTAAATACACAGCGGTGGAAGGAACAGCAACAGTTCTTTAATGGGACGCGGCGAGCCGAGTCTGGACCTGCGAACACGACCGACAGCACCATAAAACATTACAGGCAGTCAGCAGTCAGCAGCTACGACACACCTCACCTCTGACTCTGCTGCGCTTACATCTCGCAGATTTATGTCCGAAGGATGGGGGGGGGGGTTAAGTGAGGAAACTCGCCGTCACGTCGGACTGAGGGTCAGTTGAGGTGAGGATGCATTAAAAAATATCTTTATTCCATATGTTGTTATTAATCCTCCGAGTTCATTTAAAGCTCAGTTCTGCTTCTTATTCACAGTTGCCTGCAGGAAGCGAATGGTGAGATTATTACACCGTATTTTTCAACTGTGTTTACAAGAAGAAGAGGCAAAGTTAGACTTTGGAGCATTTTAACTCGACTTTATGACACATAAAGCAATAACGCAGCATTTGGGGAAATGAGCTTATTTGCTTTCTCGCCATGAGTTGATTGAGCAGATCAGTCATATCTGCTCTGTGAGGAGGAAGCAGGAGTCTGAAGATGACAGCGAAGAAGACTGAAGTCCTGAAGTCTTGTCATCACAGCGTCTCTGCTCCTCGTCAGGAGGAAGTTACAGCATCTAAACTCACTTTAAAACCACAACTTGTCATTTTTACATTTCAGCTTATTGTACGGATTAAACAAACAAGGTATAACGTGTTAATCACTGAGCTCTGCAGCCGTCGGTTGGCAGGTTTTCTACTTTAACTTTGGAAAGAGTCAGTTTTTTCTTCTCCTACCAGGTTTCTGGCAAAGATAAGATAACGGCTGGTTGAGTCCAGCTTCATACTGAACACACAGACATGAGAGTGGTGTTGATCTCGTGTTTCTGGAGAAAAACGACTGCACGTCTTCTCAAAATTTCAAACTATTCATCATTAAATATCATTAAATGACACCAAACACAAAAAGAATGAGTACAGTAAAGTCTTCACCACAAAGACCTGCAGCCTCTCACAGCTTAAACTTGGGTTTTAATGGTCAAATGTGGATTAAAAATTTTCCAAAACTAAACATTTAGAGGCCGCTGCTCTGCAAAACTCAACAGAGCTGATGTTCTCAGAGTTCTGAGTGAAAGTAATGAAAAATCAAAGGATAAAAACTCATATCTTCTTCAACTTGACTTGCACTAAAGGAACAACAGACCCTCCTGATGTGATTAAGACCAGACACATTTGTCTCGACTGCAGTTTCATTTCCCTTTTATTAAGGAAACAATAGTGTGAAGTGTTTAAGCGTCAATGAACAAGCACAAATCCCGCCCACTTACTGGAAAACAGTGCCGACTCGGTGTTTTCTGAACGTAACGGAGGCAAACACAGACTTTAAAATCTGGCAAATATAAAATGATTGATGCCAAACAAACCAAATTGCTTGCGAGTAACTCGAGTCTGATCCATAAACCCACAGTCCTCCAAACAGAGTGTGCTCAATCAATGCACCCTGGAGTTCGCATCAAACACCCATCCCTCCTCTGACTGTGTGCGCTGAATTCCAGACTCGCTTCTTCTGCTCGAAAATTCGCCTTTTTCATCCATCATGGCTGCATTTTTTATTTTCTCCGCATCTCTTAAACGCATCATAAGAGCAGCAGACTGTCTATCAGACGCACTCGGGCGTTAAAGTTGAATATGGTAGCCCATCTCTCCAATAAATGTGTGTATATTGAGACTAGCCCCCTTGCAATATACACACACGGACACACACACGCTGATATTTTTCTCCGCCAGAGTTTGTTTTTGATGCAGCGTTCAAAAAACATAGTTTTCAATCAGAAATACTTTGATTTTCTATCAGAAAAAGCAATTGCATTCCCGGCAGCTTTTGTGTCTCAGCCGTTCTTATTACTGTTATTCTGTTATCCTGTGTGTGTGTGTGTGTGTGTGTGTGTGTGTGTGAGTCAGCGATGTTCCCTGCCGTCTCAGAGGAAGCAGAATAGAGAAGATACACACACATGTAGGTGCTCGCACACAAACACAAGGGGAAGGGACATCTGCAGACACACACACTTCATGCACAGATATGACAGATTCTTTACACACACACACACACACACAGAAACGGCGAGGGAAGTGTGTGTGCGTGCGTGTGCATGCATGTGTGTGTGTGTGCTAACTGACTCATCTCATCAGTATCTTGCTAATGTGGAGACAGACGGCTGAGCCATCTGCTCACAAGGCAACGACACACCAGCAACTTTTTTTTTTTTTTTTTTAGGCAACGTCCCCTCGGCAACATCGCTCTCAGCGAGCAAGGTGATTGGCTGATGAAGTTCAGACTGAACACGCTGAAGAAACACACTTTTATGGTACATTTTGTTCTTAAATAAATCTGTTTTATTTTCTTTAATCTGTCTTACTTTTATCCTTATTTTTTGAACAGATCTAACAGCTTTTAGCCTGCAGGGCTAATCTGCAGCCCGGTGTGTCCACACAGCTAAACAGGGCTTACTAACTAGCTTGGTTACAGATGAAGGCCACTACTCAGGCTATATAGGGCTAATCTTTAGCCTGATTTTGACTGCAGGGCTTCTTAAGGCTACGCAAAGGTTAAACGCACATCCTAGTAAGTCTATGTGATCCTTTATGTAAGTCTGGTTTCCACTACAAGGCTGCCCAGAGCTGGAAACGGCCACCTGTTGGTCCAGACAGCTCCAACACAGCTGAGAAATACTAGCAAGGCTTCCAGCTGGAATAACTTGTAATCAAACTGGTTAATAATTAGTCATTTTATTTTAAATGCAGCTATTGTTGCAACATTGTCAGATGAAAGAAAACTCAAAGTGACACTGAAACCTTCTCAGACTTATCAAACCTGATGGAGACAAATCATAAAAGCAAAGAGCAACAAAGAAAGACAAAATATTACACTGATGAGAGAATTACCAAAAAGAAAAACTACATCTGCTGCAATTATCGACAAAATCCCAGAATGCATCTGCACTGCATCAATACGGAAGGATTAGAGCGAGACCTTGTTTGGGTGAGCTGGGAGATTTGCAGCTTAAAGACGCAGCGAAAAAAAAAAAGAGGTGAAAATGGCTTTTAGGTTGTGGGAGTGTGTTTGTAAAAAGAAGAAGAGAGCGAACGCGGGAATCAAGGTTAAGTGATGTTGTTTCGATCGTGAGATTACACGAACTGGCACAGCGGGGTCGTTCAGGGGTGACCGGGTGAATCAGAGCTTCACGCCACGAGAGCGCTAACGAGGAAAAGTTCCATCACCTCCACTTTATGTGATCTGAATGTTGTAACTTCTGCAGAGGGAGAGCAGGAGCTTCAACAGGCTGCAAAATTAAACTTATAGAACCATCAAAAACCTCCAAACAAAACTCTAAACTTAGTGGATGAAGTTTATATTCTGCAGATAAAAGACTTCGCTCATTGGAGTTCGAGTATCTCAGCCATTTTTGACGAACAGAACAATTAATTTCACTTAAATACAGGTACATTACTGTTGCAAAATGGCGATTTTACCTGCAAAAAAAGATCAAAATGACTTTTTTTTAATGGTCATTTCACTAATTCTTAAATATATGTTGATAAAGGAAAAACAAACTTTACCAAACATGGAAAAAACAAGTTTCAAAGTAACTTGATTACAAAGAGAAGATCAGAAACAAAAGTTTTCTCAGAGTTTCACATGTGTAATATCTTCCTGACAGTGTTGTGTAAACGTACACACACAAACACACACACACACACACACACACATAATTAACACAGCTCCCAAAATACGACTCAAAGCCATTTAACTCTGCCGCTTCACACACTCCTCCAGTCAACTAACAGCATTATTCTGACAAATAACCTGTAATTCCGACTGCTGGGTGGAGGCCAACACAAACCTTCATCTCTCTCCATTCACACACACACACACACACACACACAGACAAACACATGCACACACACACAAGCTCACACTGACTGTTTAATTATTGTATTTCCGACAGCTAAAGCGGAAAAGTCTTTTGTTTGATGACTAATTTGGCTCCGTTATCCGAACAGAAAACCAACAGGTAAACCGTAAGCAGCGCAGGAATCTAAATATGTGTTCATGCTTTTTTTCTTATTTACAGACAACAAACAAACTAAATAATCAACCGAATGGGAAAGAAGCAGCTAAACTGGTGTCTGTGCCTGTAAAGGAGAGCATACAGCCGCATGAAACGACGCAAAAATTGATTTTTTTTAAAGTTAAATAATAAAACATTTGAATAAAAACTAGAGATTTTCTTCAAGACTCTTTCTGGACTGGAAAATGTTTCAAAAGCTCTTTTCTTTTCAATAAACATGTGATGATCATATTAAAAAAGTTCTCTGCTCAGTTCAGTTTGTCCCTAATTTTTTTTTATAGTTTCGTCTTCAAACATTTTGAAAACGACTCTGTAAGAACAGCAACAACAACACGAGTTCCGATTGCAATCAACGCTTCATTAACCTGAGTTGGACCGGCGTTACCATGGCAACTTCGCCGCATCCCTGCTGGACTGTTGGCTGTCTCTGAGTTTCTCACCTGAGGAGGCTACCTGAGATGGTTCTGCTGCAGTGTTTCCTCATACACATTCACATCAGAGGAGAAACCTCAGAGGAGAAAGGTTAAAACTCTTTGTTTTAACAAAATGGCCGACATGTTTCCCCCCTCGTTTACCTGCCATCCCCCCTGGTTCCCCCCGCAGCAGAGAGAGTGCAGGGCAGAGGGGTTGCTCGGTCCAGTCTTTCTGACTCATTGATCTTTAATCTGATGGAGGTTTGTGACGGCGGGAATCTGTGGACCTCGACTCTGAAACGTGTCGGCGGTGAATCTCTGCTGTGTATCGATGAATCCGTGGAGCTGTCTGTGGTGCTGAAGCAGCAGATGGGCCCGCCCCTCTGCTACTGTCGTCTGGGATCCATAACACTCTCTAAACTTTAAACAATCAATTCTATACTATATTATACTACTTTGTTTTCAGTTTTACTGCACTGGAAAACAACACAGTGACAGAATTCTTGTGTCATCTTTAAACAAAATCTCATAAAATGTGGGACACTGGGATTAAATCTTATCTAATATTGATCGACAGTCTAATTTGTGTCACTTTAGTGGTTCTTGACACGATAAAGTTTGAATAAAGTCACAGAAGCACAGAGGATTATAGAGACACACTGCTGCCTTTAATGTTCCTATAATATTCCTATAAAACTTCTAGGATTATTCTCCGGCATCTCTGCTTCCTAACTTACACCTCCGAAATAAAACATCTGCAGCAACATAATTTAGGGGGAGACATGACAGCATATAAAGTTTTCACTAAAGGATGAAAATCTGTGGATAACAAATCATCTGCTGGCAACAAGCTTCTACACACGGCGGCTCAGTTAAATGTCACTTTACTTAAAGAGGCCTGGAGGAGTTTAAATGTACAGAGAAAGAGTGAAGAAGCAATGATGGGAAGGAAAATAACAGAAAAATGCACAAGAGGAAAAGAAAAGGAAAAGGAAGAAACAAAAGATGGAGAAGAAGGAAAGAAAAGATAAAAATGTTCATCGCTAAAAAGAAAGAATAAGAGAAGAAAAGAAAGATGAACAGATCGGGGAGAGAAAGAAGATAATTAACAAATGAAACAAAGAGAGGAGGAGAGAAGAGAGAATTGAACCCTCTGCTGTAATAAAATCCCTCGCTCACACACTTTGGCATGTTGGTGAACCTCGATCGCCCAAACACACCTGAGCTACCTGTAATCAACCGTCTCTCCAGCCTCGATGAGGGACACACACATACACACACACACACAGAGTTGCTAAGCGACAAATAAGCAGGTATAAGGTTGACTTTAACACCCCTAACAACAAACACACACACACACACACACACACACACACACACACACACACACACACTGCACACACACTTCCACTGCCAAACACACAGTGACATTTCTTGGGTTTACTACAACGTGCTGGCTGCTTCTCTCGCCTCCTGCATCTCCTTGGAGACGGTCAGCATTGCAGAATTGGCCCACACACACACACACACACACACAAACACACATGCAAGAGCAGGCACGCATAAACACTATTAATTATCTTCCCTCTCATTCAAATCTGTGAATAATTTCTATTTCAGCAGCCAAAGTGGTGAAGAAGAAGAAGAAGAAGGAGAAGAAGAGGAGGAGGAAGAAGAAGAAGATGATGAAGATGACACCTCGGGCACCACATGGGGACACGTGAAAGGGAGACGGAGGTCGTTTCGGAGGCCAACTGTTCAGCAGAAAATGAGCTCAGTTTGCATTCGAATGCACTGAAGCAGACTTTTACAACGACTGCTCCCTCTGAAGAAGAAGAAAATGCAATAAATAAGGCATTATGTGCCCGTTCCTCTCATCCTCTCCCCCCTTCTTTCTCCTCTCCTCCTCCTCTTTTCACTTTTATCTTCTCACTTTGCATCACATTATCTCCTTTAACCTCAACTTTTCTCCACTTTGCTCCGTTTAAACCTTCACTGTCTCCCTGCTTTCTTCTCACACCTCATCTTTACTCCTCTTCCTTCACTTCCCTCCTTCTTCAGGGGCCACACACACACACACACCTTCCTGACATCGGATTAAAGACTGGCTGTGTTGGACTATTTCTGTAACTTTCCACAACCGACAATCCGACATTAGCTTCCTCAGTCAGCTGAGTGGAAGTGAGAGAGAAGAGGTTTAACTTCTCTCTCTCTCTCTCTCTCTCAACTCGCCTTTTTCTTTCTTCATAAAACTATTTCTGTCCCTTTTCATGTGAACAGGCGAGTTGCAGCGATTGCAGCACTGCCGCAGTCTTCCAGGAGAAACTGTGCACCGTTATCCACATTTCTTCACCATGTTTCACTGCTGTCCTCCTCCTCTCCCCTCTGCTCTCATTTCCTCCTCTAACCCACCTTTCCCTGAGTCACCCCCACCTCCCCCTCCCTCCCTGCCTCGCTGTCCATATCTGCTGATATGCAGCAGTCATGAAGGTCATGCGGCTCCATGTCTGAAGGACAAACTGTGACGGTGGATGCAGCATATGCCGCTACGCAGAACAACATGTGAGAATGTAGCACGGGAACAGAGAAGCTATAAATACAACATGCAGTCGGCTCCGAATGCTCTCTGTAGTGCCGCCTGCAGTACCTGTAAGTGTAAAAGTACCAGACTGAAGAAGGAGAACTACATGAGACATGTCAGAGGATTACTGAATTCAGCTTGAAGCTGCACCACCTCTTCTCTCGCTGTGTCTCTTTTATTTATAGACTTGACATCCATGGAGAAGCAGCTCGTTACACACACCAGGGTTCCACCTTTACGGCTCCTCAGGGCCAATTCTGAAACCAATATAAATGCACCAAACAGCACCACAGACTTTTGTTAATATTAAATATGCGCCAACCTGTGAAACTTTTTTCTTTTTCTGTGTTATTAAACTGCATCACGTGACTAATGAAATCTGTCTAAATGAATCTGTGTCTTCCTGAAGCCCACAGGAGCTCAGAGATTCAAATTTGGGAGGCTAATTTAATTTATTTGTTTCATTTGTGGTAACTGAACGCTGTGTTGAAGATCAAAAGATCATTCCTTCAGTAAAAAATTAAAATCAAACTGATGCAGTGGTGCAAACTGGATCAACTGGTTGGCATGAGTATGTCGCGCCGTTCACACTTTTCATTTAACGAGCTGAAAAAAAAGCTAAAATTACTCAAACATGAGAACGTTAACACAATTTGGAGTCAGAAATGTGTGAATTTTAATTAGTTTAGCTCCAAATATCACCATATTCATGCCAAGTGTTCAGCGGTTTTACCAGATTTTTTTCCTAATCGGGAGTTTTGTGACACTTCAGAAGCCACATTCAGACTCTAACGGCTCATAAAACTTCAGATCGGCTGTGATTTAATTAAGCTGTTTGAATAAGATGATTTAAAACAATTACAAGTGTTATTATTGCTCAATATCTGTCACTGATCAATTCAATTACTTTCCCCGGTCTGTTTCAAACCTCACTAAATCTTATCTACTCACTCAGTCTGCTCCATTTGCTTGAAACATCAGCTTTATTTATTTTTATCATCACTTCACTTCAGCTTTTTAGGGATATCTGCTCAGCAAAGATCAAAATTAAAGATTACCTGCACAATTACAGCAGCTCAGGTAACCGTTGGTCCGATTAATTTCATGATATCTGAGCTGCTGCCAGTAAAGACGCTGTACTTTTGTTAAGAGTGACAACATCAGTCAGAAATTTAGTTTCTTTGCATATAAAACAAGCGACTTAATATCCCACCGATGTGTTTCAAGCACCTGATGTGGTTCAACTCGTGGAAAACGCTCCCAGCTTTGAGTTAAGTGAAGCAGTTTCAAACACACACGCAGTCATTTCAAGTCAACATCATGTGTTTCTG
The DNA here is from genome assembly GCA_029783645.1 of Ctenochaetus hawaiiensis. Classification (NCBI taxonomy): domain Eukaryota; kingdom Metazoa; phylum Chordata; class Actinopteri; order Acanthuriformes; family Acanthuridae; genus Ctenochaetus; species Ctenochaetus hawaiiensis. Next base: position 23,303,372 of record JAPZDY010000026.1, on the reverse strand, counting down.
TGCACTGCAGCTTTTTATCCGAAACCATTTTCACTGAGGCTCTATTTTTTAACTGAGGTCTGAAGGCTAAGAAAGTGTTTCTCTTCCCCAGGGCTCCCAACACTGCTTGGCCCAGATAGACACCAGGCTAACCTGCAGTAACAGCCCAGTGTGGTGCTGCGATACCACTAATGTGGACTGACAATAAAAACCTCTAATGGCAACTGCAGCTCATGATGTGACATTAAAACGACTATTTTTAGGGTCTTTGTTGCAAAAAACTTGTCTGCACTGAGCAACTTTGCATTTTCAAAACAATATAAACATGTTTGCTCCAAAAATCTTCATATAATGACGCAACTAAAGTACATTTATCCAGTCCCTCCAGGAATTCGTGATGGTGCGATCGCAACAATTAACGCAAATTCAACCAATCTCCGTGAATTCTGCGCGACCTTGCAATTTTGTCCAATCACCG
>JAPZDY010000026.1:23069510-23084965 GCA_029783645.1 Ctenochaetus hawaiiensis | reverse complement strand
ATTGGACAAAATTGCAAGGTCGTGCAGAATTCATGGAGATTGGTTGAATTTTCGTTAATTGTTGCGATCGCAACATCACGAATTCCTGGAGGGACTGAATTATAAAGAGATAAAACAGCTTCAGTGAAGCGGTGGAATGAGTTTTATCACATTGTCAGATGGTGTGGAACAAGATTTCTCCAATATTAAAGCTACTTTAAGGGGAAACAAAAAGGGAAAACGTATGTTAAGGTGCTGACTGAAGCTTTAGTCAAAGAAGACACTTAGATTTTTCTTTTTTCTTGCCTAAATTCTTCTCTTTTGTTAAATTACACTCTAATATGAGCTTATTACCTCTTAAGAACCCAAATATAATCCGTAACCCGAGTCTGATCCCCCCTGAGACTCTGTGCAGCCACATGATTTGTGTCCTCAAAATCATTTCAACCATGAAATTTGGTTAAAAGCTCCAGAATGAAGCTTCAGATTTGAGATTTCAGTGCAACAGTGAACCTCAAGTTCAGACCGCAGCGACAAACTGAGAGGTTTAATATCTTCATTCACTGAAACATCAGCAAGATGTTTGATCATAAAATACATATACATATTTTTAATTTCACACAAATTGTTTTACATGTAGAGATACAATCAGCTGCCGTCATGTGACGACTCTCTGATGGTTGTTGATGTCGTATCTTCTGATTTCAGCCGACACTTTCCCTCGCCGTCACAATGCATCACCACATCTGTCGTCCACGAACATGTGAGTTTCACAGACATCCTCCCGACCCCGAAACCCTTCAATATCATATCCACAATTCATTTCAGCAGCTCATTTCCCTCCATGGAACATTATTAACCCGGATTCATTTGCTCATCATTTAGAGTTGTGGCTGTGTGCTGGAGCGAAAAAAAAAGGATGATAATGAGAAAAAATTAAGCAAATACATTTTACTGAGATCATTCTATACAGTACATATCTCTTTACAGATGGCCGTCTAACACTGTAGTGTAATTACAGTATGAATGTACAAAATATGATTTTTAAAATTACTGTTAATTCGACAACACTGCACTCCCATGTTTGACCCAGAAATAATGAAGGCAGACGTCAGGGAGGGAAGATGGATTTGTGAACATTAAACATGACGGGTGAAGTGCAGCTAACAGATGAAGGTTGTTTCTGTGTCACTGGGCTTCAAGTTCATAAAAACTCAGAGGAGTTTCAGGATATCTTTGTTAGAAAACATAATAAGCTGGAGAAGTTTGTAATAATAATAAATCCTCATCAAACCATCGGTGTAAAGGAGAACTTATATCTCAAAATCACATCTGCAAAAGGCTCCGAGTTTCATTCAGGTCACAGCTTCTCCAAACAGAAAGAACACAACCTCACAGGATTTTGTTGCCAAGCACAAAGAAAACCTTTTTTTATGTCTGGTTTATGTTGCATAGCAACAATATATGAGTATTTAGTACAACTGATTGCTTAGAATAGAGCAAATATCTTAATATCGCCTCCAATATTAAGACAAATGTCTCAGGATGATGATTCTGGTACGACGTGTCTTTATACCCAAATGACAGAGCAGGTCATTCGCCATCAACTCCAAAAATAAAAAAACAGCATATGACTGTTTCCAAAATGACGTATATGACTATCAAGGAGAACCAGCAACAGTTCTTCCATTCAAACATGAGGTTCGGTTGGTTTAAGGTGACAAACTACTTGGTTAAGTCCAGAAAAAGATAATGTTTGTTAAGCTACATTAGTCGCATTAGTGAATCCAGTTAGCTACCTGAGTTACCTTATGAACATGATGTGAGTTAAGTGTGTCATGTGAGTACAAATAAGTCAACACTGACCTACAGTTTCAAACAGGACACAAACAGCAGCCTCACTGGTGAAAGTGCTGTGTTTGACCCCTTCATCCACCCTGACCTCCATCCTCCTCCTCCTAGATTTTGCCCTTGCTATGTCTCCTAATTTTCTCCTTAGCTTCTGTCATAACTACTATGGCCACTAGGGGGATGCTACCTAACGTTGACTCCAACAAAGTCACTCCAATTAGCGGCTTGCACAGGAAGGAATGTTCATGGTAATAAGAAAAGGAGTCATATCTTGATACTATAATAGAGCGTCAGACCTGAATGTGCAGTTTGAACCCCGCTGACATAATGATGCTAAAAAAAACGACCCTGCAGTGGACGAATCATCCATTGAAATGAAGGGGGAATACTGACTCAGCTGCGAAGGAGCTGTGAGCACATTTGTCTCTATTTCTGCAGCTTTCCTTTTGGCTGTAGTGAGCTGTCAGACTTAAGAGGTGATTTAGTACAACTACTACATTTCTTGAGTCGATTTCAACTCTGATTCCAATTGCTGGAGCCGCTGAGATGGAGTTATTGACCGAGCACGCAGCATCCAAAAGGCTGAGCTGCTGCAGGGTTTTCTTTAAATTCAGGGGACTGTGACTCAGGAGGAAGAGCGGGTCGTCTCCTCTATCGGGAGGTCGGTGGTTCGATCACCAGAACCTCCAGTATCCTTCATCAGTGTCTGAGTGTGTGTGTGTGTGTTTCTAATGAGCAGATTTGTATCAAAAAGTAGGATAAAGCACTCTGAGTGGCTAAAACACCAGCTGCAGGGACGTGTGGCGTCTGTTTGGATCCGCCAGGCTTCAAACTTCATCCTCCACAAAAAGTGTCTCATGTCTCAGAGAGACTTTTGCTTCTGCTGAGGCGGACTTTCACACCTCACAATGTTTTTCTGAAAACTGGGATGTCTGCATCTCGACGAGGCCTTTGGGTGGCATCCGCTGACCCATTTGAACAATTTAGTTTTTTATTATGAAACCACATCCAAAACTACAGGGCGGCGATTCATGGTGAGCAATTTAATAACGCGAGCTCAGCCGCTGCGAATGTGTATTAATAAAGCTTCAATCCCTGCAGGTCCTTTACACGATGAACAGCAACAGCACCGCAGGGACCGACGAAGCAGGGATTATTTGTCAGTAATTATCTTTGGTAAAGTGTCAGGTTCTGTGTAATGACTATTGGCAGAACTTGCAACTTGCAGCTTCATGTAATTGATGAGTTTGATTTTCTATCGATGTTTTTTTTTCTCCTCTGAGGCTCATTTAGGTGCATCTAGTTGAAACTGTGATATTGTTTGGTCAAAACCTGCCACATTCACACCGTAAGGTTAAAACACTAATCTATGGGTTTAACATGAGGGTTTCCACAGATTTATTCATCCTAACTGAGGTGCAATATTTCAGAAAATCTGCCCAAATACTCTTCTGTTGTCCTACTTATTTAACATGACACCTGAACATGTGTGTACTTCTATACTTGTGAAGGTCCTCATTGTTGTAATCCAGCCTTCAGCCCTTAATCACATTCATCCAAACCCTAAAAAAATATGAATTCTAATTACTAATATTTGCTCCTTTTTCCAAAAATGGTCTTTTCTGTACAGATCAGTATCTCACTCTATTATTTCTTTTTGTTTAAGCAGTTTTTTCATGTAAATTTGGAAAATCTCTGGACCTAATTCTGCAGAAAGTTGCCCTTTCACACATGTAACACACAGGAGATTGTCCTTGTTAGATATGAGCTCAGGCCAGTGAGGGTGTGGAGCCTGCAGCAGGAAGTGGGCGCATGTATCTGGATGAACCCCAATATCAATGGAAGAGTGTAAAAGAATATATATTCATGCAGAAAGCTGTAAGATGCTGCTGCACTCGATGCAGCATCATAATCATCCTCATTTCTTGGGCTTGTGTCTCTTCTTTCTGCACTTTGGAGACCAGACACAACGTTCTCCCTCCTCCTCGTCAAACTCTTCATCCCTGCGGGGGAAAAGTGTAGGAGTTTGCACAGATCAACAACCACACAGGGGAATAGAAGCGATACGTCGATGGCGTCTTGCAGGCTCCTCATGTAGATTTACAGGCCACCTCGCCACTTAATCACACAGATCAGCTTTGGCAGGTCACAGGGGATCCTCCTCTCCTGATGTCAACAAGTCAGCGCAAGTGCAGGCATTACTGTTCCTCCTGAGCTGATAGCCAAAGATGTACCACCAGCCACTGTGTGTGTGTGTGTGTATGAGAGTGTGTTGGTGTTTGCATGGATGTGTGTGTATGAGAGTGTGTGTAGAAGGACCCGACACAGTGAGAAAGGAGAATATAGTACATTAAAGTGGGCCTGAGTTGCATTAACAAGACGTCAGGGGAGTACAGTGTTAGAGAGGGGAGTGTATGAGGGTGTGTGTGTGTGTGTGTGTGTGTGTGAGTGTGTGTGAGTGTGCTCGGTCTTTGCAACAAAAGTGCACCCAGGAGGGGATGAGGTTTTCATTTTGTGGCTCCTTTTAACCAGCTGAGCTCGCTGGGATGTTGCATCAGTTTGGATTGAGGTCAAAGGTCAAATTTAAAGTGAGGAATAACAGTTTGATCAGGAGAATCAGTGAATTTGTGTCACTTTATTTAATTTCTTCATTGGTTAAAACAAAATTTATAATTTAACTTTGGGGAACTACGGAGAAACTACACGGACAATTCACACAAAAACACAAGGTTTCATGTTTCTCAGATGGACTCAAACAGAAAAAAGACAAACTGACTAAATTTAATTAAAACAAAACAGGATGGAGCAGGAAAATTAGCACAGGAGGACTGAGAACAGACGAGGATAATCTGATAAAGACTGAGGCAGAAACAGACTCTTAAATACACCAGGGAGGGAAACCAGACAGGGAACAGGTGAAATTAATCATTGATCAGAGGGGCAACGAGAGTCACCACACAAGAGGACAGAACCTTCAAAATAAAACAGTAAGTGATTTAACTTAAACTTGAACTACAGCAGTTTAATAGCTGAAATATACCCGATGATTTCATTCATTTAAATGATTTTTAAACACTCAAACTGATTCTTCGGTGTCACACACCTCCAGTGTCGCGCCGCCACATGTTTTCAACTCAGTGATTAATCAGATTGATCAGCAGACATAATCAGATCAAACACATTCAAAGTCCCAGCGGCAGAGCACTCCTGCAACAACAGTAAGAGCTTTAAAAAAATCACTTAATGTGAGTTTGTATTGATCTCAGCTCCTGATCAATAGTCATCTCAGAGGCTGATGGAGGGGAATCACAGAGGCTTGTGGGTGGATGCAAATGACCTCCGCTTCGGCCAGCAGGCGTCCTGGGAGGCAACATGTGGCAACGACAACAATACTGTCGTTTGAAAGCTAAAGCTAACAGAAAAAGAGCACCTACACACTCATGCATCTGTTTCTACTGACACCAACACTGCTTGAGTTTCCCCTTTTTTTGTCTGACGTTTGCAGCCACATCTCATGTCCTTTCAGCTAAAATTTATATATTTTCTCATATTGCATATTAAATATGAGTTTTTAGTGACTAAGCAGTGGAAGAGTAAGCACCAGATAGGAAAGTGCATAACCTGCAGATGTAAGCTGCACTCAGCAAGTTTTTTCAAAATAAAATGGAGAGGTCACTGTGAATTTTTAATGTCCAGTGTGCAGAACTAATGTGAATTTATTTGTAGAAAATGGCACAAATTAAATATAATATTTAAAATTATGTTTTCATTAGTGTATAATTACTTTAAATGTAACATAATTTTGTATTCATGATCTTAGAACGAGTCTCAGGTCCACAGAGGGAGGAGATCCTCCACCATGAACGCCATGTTGCACCAACATGTTTCTACAGGAGCCCAAATTGGACAAAACAAACACAGACTGTGTGCAGGATCTTTTGCATTTTTTATGTTTTGCAGCAACAGTGCAAAACAAAATATTCAGTTGATTACAATCTGCAGACTCCCTGGATCTTTCTGGATACCAAATCCTGGTAAAGGACAATAAGTAGACATCTCATAGTTTGCAAACAAACATGATGAAAGAAAAGAAATATATGGCTTTAATTTATCTGATGCATTTCTCACTGACCACAACACAAAGGTTAGATTACATCCACCCAGTCCCACTATTTTTAAGAATAAAACAGGCGTATGTGGAGAAATAAATCTTCCCTTGTGCTGCTTTAAACCAAATATACTGCAAGTAATAGTCTACCCTTTGCTTTATAACATCATTTTTTATCAACAGGGATTCCTGTGAACTCAGCTTAAGTGCTTAACTCAGGCTTCATGTATGTGCAGTTGCATACAAAAACAACTTTATCCCTGTCTGAGCCACAGTATTTGGGGAAAATACCCCTGCGAGGAAACTGCAGAAGCCTAATTACTTGAGTTTGGCAAGCTGTTCAACCTCAAAAAAAGTTAACAGGTGAGATCAAATGAGAGCAGGGATTAAAATTCTCTGCGTGCAGCCTCATTTTGAGAAACATGCCAAGTCCCTGCTATACTGCTGAACAGCGACGGGCTTCAAGTTGACACAATTTTCTGTACAAATCATGCAAACCAAAGAACACCGGTGAATGCAGAACAGGACGCTAAATGACAAGCAGCTCAAAGGGTAAGATGAGAATTATTAAGATCACAGCTTTGCATGAATTTGCAGAACATATCACCTTTCAGGATGCAGTTTAGTGCTGTTTTATGTTGAGAGTCACACTTACACATAAAAGAAAGAAAAAAAACCTGCACACAAGATCCAGATAAGAATAATGCTGAAACAAAAGGGGCTCAAGCAGCATTACGGACTGAAAACAAGCTCATAATGTCATTTTATATCTGCTGGGGTTCAAGTTCACTGCAAAGCAAAGTATTTTTTATGTCCTACACTCCTTTTTTATATCAAATAAGTAATAAAACATGTAGATAGACAATACATGTTCGCTATCTGACAGAATCATGTACTATGTATGACTCTGTCTCTGCAAGCCCTCAAATCTGGAGCAGGATTAAAGAGCATAGAATCACATTTGAGGGCTCTGCAGCCCATTACAGCATATGGAGTCAGTGCAGCTTAAAAAGGTCACTTTAAATCTTTTAAATCATCTGTTTCAGTAAAGAATTTCTCTGCCTTTAAAGAAGAGGAAAGTTCTGGAAACTTTGTAAAAAAAAAAAAGGTCAAAACTGATGCAACTGAGGCCAAATTCTCCTAAATCTGTTTATCTGTTATGGTGTTTCCATGTTGGTCCTCAACCAATCACAGCTTACCGTCCTTCACAAATGTCATATTTGTTTCTTTGCATTCACAGATGTGCATGGACGAGCTTTCTGCGCTCTCATTGATCGACATTAGGAACACGTCACGTTTGTTGTTGAAGGCAGAAATTTCTAACATGCTGCTGTTTTTTGGTTGTGATTCACTGTGATTCGCTGTCTGAGATAAAACGCTGCCTGATGCCCATTTTCATTCCTGGTTCTGTCGTGTCTGGAGATTATTCGGCTGATATTGTGAAGTCTGAGCCGAGTCTTTGCCTCCAGCATCGGTCATAAAATCCCATACTCTCTATAATACACTACAACACAATTCAATTTTTTCTTAGATGTCCTCTGCCTGGTAACTGGTAACACATTTAAAGCTGTTTGAAGTGCAGATTTTATGTTAAGAGACTGTCATTTCTAATCCAAAAGATTAATCTATGTGTAACATATCAGCTCATATCAATGTGATGTATTTCTGGTTAAATTCAGACCAATACGAGCTGAATTTTCTCATCAGGGAGTTGGAGGGGAAGGTGGTGGCTGCGTCATCTGGGTGAAATGGCTACCAAGCAGAAGACCAATGTTCAAGATCATAGCAAGACTCCAACAGGGTAAAATTCACTGACTGTCAGGGCTTTTTTCAGGTATTTTGTGGTGATAATCTGTAGTGTTTTTAATGAGAAGACGTGAGAATTTCCAACCATGTTCCTGATGTCAGCTTCAGCTTGTTTTTTAGGACATGAGGTGAAGGTTTTAAATTATAATTCTAGCGTCAAAGCTTGGCCCTTTTCTAACCAAGTGTTTTTTTGTGTAAACTAAACAGACTGTAAACACAGAAATGTACATTTCTAATGTCAAAAACTTAAATAAAATGCAAAGTTTCATCAGATCTGTGCTTTGCAAAAACAAAGAATGTCAATTTCACAAAAGTCAAAACCTCAGCTGTGATTGCATAGCCCACCATTAGAAATAAAACACTAAAAATTTGCAATAATCCAGCTCATTCTGAAACACAACAGAGAGGTGTTGATAAAAAAAACTAATTTAATTAACCAGGAGTTATAAAAACACATATGTTTTGCATGTAATTATCCACATGTGACATTAACCCCTGTGGCACAGCCCACTCTGAGGCTGTTCTGGCCTTTGTGGGACATTTTTTGTTTTATTTTTGCCCTACAGGTCACATCTGAGGGGTATCTGAGCCTCCAAACTGCCTTTCTGGTGTTGGGCAGACATGAACTTAAGCAGGAAGAGGTGCCCCTTTTTCATTTTGCCCCTGTCCTTCACAGAGTCGGTGCACAGCCCTGTTATATGCTGATGTCCACAAGAATATCATGATGTTATGACTCAAATGTTATAAAGAAGCCATATGGAAAAGCAAACACTGAAACTCCCCGAAGCATCACAAGAGGAACCCCACAGGAACAATTAGCATTTTATTTACATCTCATCTTCCGGACAGAAAGCGAGCGCGTCACATTAAACAAAAACCGTGCAGGAAAACGAAGACACATCCGGCTGCAACATATTTTACCCAGAACCCATCACATTCCCGGCACATTAGCCAGTGTTTAAAGTGGAGCTGCAGAGGAGGGGGGGCGGGCTGAACGCCGGAGCAGCCAGCCAGCGTCAGGCTGAATAATTGATCTCTCTCTATCGGTCAGGAGGACGTTACCGGGACGTTTCTCTCTCTCTCTCCATCCCTCCATGCTCCTTCCCATCACGGTGTAAACGGCAACAGCTTCACCACCACCACCACCACCACCACCACCCCCTCCTCTACTCCTCCTCTTTCTCCTACGTGTGCAAGTGTGTGTGTGTGTGAGAGAGAGAGAGAGAGTGAGTGAGTGTGTGTGTGTGCAGGAAGAAGACGAAGCGGCAGGCAGGAGGAGGCACCAAGGACGTCCTTTTTTTTCCAGCCCCGGGAGCCGGAGATGCAAGGGACGAGCAGTTAGATTCGCCCGTGCTGCTGTGCGCCTGCTGCAGGAGAACTTCGTTCCGGAGGGTTTCTGCAGCTGAAGCTCGGTGTGTGTGAGTGTGTGAGGAGGATTTCAAGCCAGTCGCCAGCCGGACGGAAGGTAAATCGATGCTTTGACGTTGCTGCTTCAATGCAAAACCCCCGCGGTTTTGGAGGGAGCTATCCAGCCGCGGCGGTGCTGAAACGAGGCTCCGATCAAACAAGGAAGTGCATGTGCATCCCTGCTTTTCCACCGTCTCCGCGTCTCTGCACGCGAATACACAATCTGCTCCATTTTTTTTGTTCTTTTTGCACATATCTGCTGCACGTTCACCGCACATGTAGCTGTAAATACGCACGCATCCGTCCGCATTGTTGCCTAATTAACGCACTGTACGCCATCCCACTCCAGCTTTTTTTCTTTTTTTTTGTGATGCCGGAGTGGGATGGCTGTGTCCAATGTCCTCTCCAATGGAGGATGGAAAGTTTCACCACATGATCAGGAAAAAAAAAATACACACACAGTAGCAGCGGTTTCACATGCGTGACAGCGGACCGTCCTGCCGAGCTGAGGACTTGCACCGGTGCACTTTTTCTCCAAAGTCGCGTGGCTGCGGGCAAAAGCTCGGCCACGTTCACGGTGTCATACCGACTGTCGTGACACAGACTCCCATCGGTGCATGACAGCAAACACTCAGCTGTCCGGGACACATTAACCCAGAGCCACAGTGATGAACCTCAGTTCCGTAGATTTGAGTTTTTTTGTGTTTTCCGTCGCGTTCAGTTTGTGTTTGAACCTTTGACCTCCGTGTCCTTCAGATAAAAACCTGCCTGACACAAAAACTACAGACTGTGTAAGCTGTTTGGCTCCACGCAAGCGGTTTAATGAGCCAAATATAGTGACTCCAGATATTAATGTTTAATATTTCTCATGCAGCGTTTAAATTTTTAATTGGTTGTAGTATCCTGAAGTGAGTTTGTGACCTCATCCTCCTCCTACTTACATGCATATGAAGCCAAGCTCAGTTGTGCGTTATAGAGTCTGACTTCTTGATATAATCTTTGATAATTAAGTTTGTAAGATGACTGATTTTCTGAATCAATCATGCATTTTTTTTGTCATTTTCCTCTTCAGATCTGTCCACAAAAAGGACTTCCACTTTTCCATCACTATTGAATGTAACATCGCTCGGATAAGGAAGGCAGGGAATTAAAAGCCATCATCATGAATTTCGTTATGAAACAAGCGTTGGGAGGTAAGATCGACCTTTTGTTTTCTGTAACTGTTGCACTTCGCAGTGTGAATGCGTGTGCGTGCGTGCGTGCGTGAGTCCGCTGGTGTCTCTGCTGTTTTATTTTTCTGCAAACTTCTGTCCGACTTTGTAATATTCGCCTATCTTGCCAATTTCGGCTGTTGATGCACAGATTCACACATCATTTCTTCTTCTCTGTGTGAGACAGCTGCAGTGGAGGCAGACTATTCATCTTTTGTTTCTTTTTTGTCTCCCTCTCCTGTAATCGCTTTTGTGTTTTTTGTTTTTTTTTTCCCCGCATTTTTCCTCCACATCTGCTGCGCACATGGCGCAATTGGCCCCTGGGGCGCACTGAGTACAGTTTACTGCAACAGGCTGGTGATTTGTAACGTTAGGCGGAACCGTTGATGCCAAAACGGCAGATCATGTTCCGGTGAGCGCAGGTCTTTGCAGTGGTTCGGCTGTACGTTGACGGGGCTGTGGCGGCGTCCCGGACGCTGCAGCCCCGGCTCTTATCCCGACACGCTGAGCGCACATTTTCCACCTGAAGGGGAAAAAAACTAATCAAGGCAGAATCTAATCTTCAATCATTTCATTCCAGCATGCAGGCATGTGAAGGTTTTTTTTTTAATTGCTTGAGCTGCAACGGCTCCCCGGACATGAGATTATCATAACAGAGTAATGAATTTTAAAAGAATGTGAGCGTGTTATCATGTGTGAATATGCAGATGGTGCAGTGGAAGGTGAGGGGACTCAGCTGGGCCCTTAAACTCCATGTTTGCACAGTGGAAATGCAGTTCTGGTCTCATGCTGTTGGTGTCCTCACAATGTGATCAGACTCTGACGCATCTGCAGTGAAATTCATCTGTGATCCTCAACAAACTACAGTATTTTAGGCTCAAATCTGAACTATTTTTCTGTAACAATTCATATCCATAACTTAATAAGCATAAATTTTAAAAGTTATTACAGTTGAAAAGTTAGCAGTTTTATATAAATTAGGTTTCTTCTTGAATATTGTTTTGCATTAATTCTGTAAATGAATTTTGTTAGCACTGTTTGCACGCACGGTCTCAAGTCCTTGAATTGAACCTAAATTTTTATCTAAAACCTCTGAATCAAACTTGAAGTTTGGGGAAACCATCTGTCATTAGGAGTGTGTGGGTGTGGTTTGCTCAGATCTGATTTCAAGTGGGCTGGAAGGAAAAACTTGACTGAACGTTTGAGTATCAGATCATTGAAGGTGGCTCTAAAAACCAGATTATTCCTTTGTGGAGGAATAAACAGTTATTTCTAAAAAATCAGTTCTCTTGCAGAAGAGCGAAGCAGGAAGTATCACATACACACACATAATGGTTGACTTCCTGTTCTCCATTTCAAGACTTAATGTAGCATGAGCATGCATGTGTTGGTCAGTCTCCGGAGGTGATGGTTGATTTGAGGTTGTTGCTGCCTTCAAAGTGAACTTCTGGATGCCACGTGTTCAGAAAACTGAACCTAGCTAGCTACAACAGTGTGTCGTGAAGCCACAGAAGCTAACAGTTTAGCTTTATACCTGTAATGTGATACAGGAAATGCAAAGGCAAGTTCACAGAGAGAAGATGCTGTTGGAAACATCAACATTTTTCTCAGACAAATTATAAAATTTTTAAGAAAATCTCATTAAAATTACCGTTTAATCCATTACTTCCATTGTCTCTGCCATTTCTGAGAAACATCTTAATTACATCACAATTAATGAACTTAAAGCCTTCAGAAACTTTCCAGTTCAGAAGTTTTGAACGTCACCAGAAGGGGGCGCTCATTTGGACTCTTCTCATAAACATGACCCAGTCTGAAGGCCCATTTGTCCTAGTAAATGTCTCGATTACACTCACATACACGTGAATTAGATTTTGTGTTTGTTATTACAGTAAAAGTTGATGAACACTGGAGGCAGAGGTGAGTAATTTGCAGATTTATTGATAATATCAGATGTTCATTAAGAATACGCTGAAAAACAGAAATCACATTCCTTGTATTTCTTTGAAAGAACCAAAGCAGTTTTTTCATGTGTTGATACATTTCATACAAAACATTTATACTTTACATCACAACAAATTTGCAATTCTTTGTCTATGATCAAGGCAGCCATTGATTTCCTCTCATTTCTGTACGAATGTAGCTTAGCTAGCTGCTGAGTTTCGTAGCTTTCCAGTCAACAATATCTCACTTCAGTAATGCAACGTAGTTTGGATATTTTCCTCAAGTCTGACTGCTCCTAAAGGACAGAGGCATAATTTACCTTCGTCCAGAGTTAATATTAATATTCACACTGATAAACTACACAACAAAATAAATTTTATGAGTCTTCTAATTGATTTTTTACATCAAACATTAATGAATGAGAACTTATTTACCAGAAAGTTACCAGAAACTGCAGCTTTATTATTAAAAAAAATGCATAAATGGTTTGTGATTGAGTAGCTAAACCTCATCTGTAGCTTTAAGGCTGCTGGTTTCTGCAGCTGCGTGCTGTTTGTTTATATCCGGTGCTGCAGCTGCGGGTTCATCATGTATTTAGCGTTTGGTGTGTGTTTGTGAGTGTGTGTGTGTGTGTGTGTTTCGGTGTTGGTGGGTGTCCCGTGGAGCTCCGGGTGCCCTCCACCGGGCTCTTACAAAGCTCCTCGTCAATAAAGACGACGAGTCGAATCCGCTGAACTGTGCATAAAAGAAATTTCACACATGAGGAAAACCAGGCAGTTTGTGCCAAGGTCTTCACCTTAAGCACAGTATTTCTTTCTGTCTTGGGGACCAATTTTTTTCCCGTTTTCTTCTTAAAGAGTAATGAGTTTTCAGTGTGCAGTGGATTAGCTGTGGGCTATTATCTCACTTCTCTCTCTCCCCGTTCGCTCGGAGGAGAAACTCACACTCCATCTGCTCTCATCTAAGCTGTGATTTGTATTCTGTCTGTTTTATACGGCGGAGAGCAAGGTCGTCTCACTCAGCATGAAGGAAGCGCCCGTCTCTGTCACCCACGACCCCCTCAGCCTTTGAAATGAAAGTCAGAGATCAGAAGTTCCCAAAGTTTTTCATGTCAGGGAGCCCCAGAAGATGGAAGCTCATCAAAGGAGAGCGTTAACAGTCTGAACCAAATGTAAGATTGCACCACGCTGGTTGTTTTGTGTGTTTAAGCCGGTTCAACACTAACTGTGTGGATTTAAGTGTGTTTAACCAGCAGGTTAGCAGTCGTCACTACACTCTGTGATTTGCTAACTGGGTCTGAGTCGACCTGCAAATGTAAACAGGTCTATGTGAACATGTTATTATTGTGGTTTAGTGGGAAAAAGGATGTTCTGGCTTCTTTTGTGTCTCTTTAAACAAACAAGAACATCAGGATGCAGCAACGGTTTCCTTGCAAAACAGCAACATGCAGAAAGTTGGACTGAAATGCAACATTTGTCAAATGGAGGTGCTGTGAGTTGGACCGGTGCAAAAACAAGTCGTACTTTGACCTGATAATGTGCGCCATCGCACATTAGCAAAATGTTTGAACCAATTTAGAAATGATGGAAAGCAGGAGATGTTAAGTCAGAAGATGCTGTCTCGGCCTTCCAGCTGTGCTGTTATTTAACCTGCTCTGCTGCAGCTAATGCTAACTAGTGTACCATTAACAGATGTCAAACCAGCTAGCTTTGAGAACAAACTGTTGTGACTGACTAACATTTACTCAGCTGGGACCTGCCGACCACGTCAGGGATGGTTGGAGTCCATGAACCACGGCTTTAGAACCAGTGACCTTCGCTTATTAGTGACATGAAGGGAGAAAAGTGAAGACAAATGAGGAATTGATTTGGTCTGTTGCACACTTGAAGCATCGAGTGTGTGTGTGTGTGTGTGTGTGTTGGTCTTATTGCCAGAACAGGAAGTCGAGCAAACCGTGAGAGAGGACGATTCATTGTGAGTGACATCATCCGAAGAGCTTGTAAACAGAGGTCAGCTTTTCTCGAAAAAAAAAAGGCTTGAACTCCTGCTCCTCCCTCCTCCTTCCTCCTCCTTCCTCCTCTTTTCTCCTCCTGCTGTGGCATCTCTGCCCTCGGAGGAAGAGGACGAGGTGTAGGAGGAGATGAAAAGTGACAAATTGATCTTTAAAACTGGGTGTTATATCATCAGCAGCTGACGGCAGAGGTTGTAAAGTCGTGCTGCACTCTGGACCGGCACAAGCTGTAATCTCACTTTAATGGGAGATGTTTTCTGTCCTCTGCAGCCTCGGCATTTCTCTCCTCCTCCTCCTCCTCCTCCTCCTCTTCCTCTTCCTCTTTCCCCCCACCGTCTGACATCTCTTCATTCCTTCATTCATCCGTCTTGTCTCAAATGTCTCCCGTCTCCTTTAAACGCTCCTTCCTCCTTCTAACCTTCCTCATTTTCTCAGTCACGTTTCTTCCTACATTCATTTCAGCCTCCTTTTCCATCACAGCTCCTCATCGCTCCCCTCCCCTCCTCCTCCTCATCACTCCTCTGCACAGCTCCCTAACGCTCTCTGCTTCCCTCCATCACTCTCTCTATTCTCTCTCTTCTCTCCTCCATCCTTCAATTTTAGATTTCCTCCCCTTTCTTTCCTCCCTCGTTCCCTCCTTCTGTCCATTACAGTAAATTTAGAGGGCGAGGCAAGGAAACCTCAATCAGGCAGCCACAGGGGAAACTGGGACTTAGAGTGTGTGTGTGCATGTCTGTCTGTGTGTGTGTGTGTGTGTGAGAGAGTGTGTGTGTGATTGAGTGTTTGCTCGTGTGAGGCAAAAGAGTGAGAGAGCGAGAGAGAAGCAAAGTGACTAGAGAGACCGAGGTGGACCTTAGCGGTTGGCTTTAGCTGGCATTAGATGATAAAGTGTAAGTGTGTGTTTATGTGTGTGTAGGGGTGTGTGTGTGTGTGTGTGTGTGAATGTTAGTGTTTGTTAGTGCAAGAGGGAAATGATGCCGACACAAACACACAAAATTAGCAAGCAACACACAAACACGTGAACACTGACACACCACTGGGACACTAACATCAAAAACAAACCTACTGACATACTGATAAATAAAGCCAACACACACACACACACACACACACACACACACACACACACACACACACA
>JAPZDY010000026.1:23020006-23038532 GCA_029783645.1 Ctenochaetus hawaiiensis | reverse complement strand
ATACGCTGTAAAAAAAAAAGCATGCAAAATTGCACTAAAAAAAATCCGCGAAACAGCGAGGCCGCGAAAGGTGGACCACGTTATAGTGAGGGACAACTGTATCCTAAGAAATGACTTCATCCTCATGTGATGTGCACGCCTGAATTCTCATACATGATCCTGGATGATTGTGAGAAAAATTTGATGCAGAATTAAAAAATCAAACCAATATTTCAGACTGCTTTAAATAAGTAAGCACTTTTAAATAAAGCATCATGGTAAAGCTGGTGGATGAGTGTGTGTTTTCTGCAGAGACTTGAATCTGTTCCTGTGTGCACGGATGCATCACACTTGTGAAAACATTTTTTTTTTCTCTCAAGCAAAACAACATTGCATCAGAAAAGGAACCGAAAAAAAACAAACCGTTCACGGTGAAGGACTCTCTATCTTCCTCTGTGGAAGCTGTTTTCACGTCACACCGGAGTGAATGGCAGCATCTGCGTCCTGACAGCTCAGACGGCGCTGACTCGTACCTGCACACGTTCTGAACGACGTGTCAAAACATTTCATAATTCTTTGTTTACATCATATGCGAACGGTTGCTGCAGTATGAGTAATGTTACGGAGCAGCAACACTATCCGTTCTCTGTGGTTAAGGATGAGTGGATGCTGGGCTCAGACAAGGCACACCAGCTGTGTAATGGCACATGAAGCATGTCATTTGATGCCCGTAGCTTTCGCCAGATGCTCCACACGAACCAAAGAGGAAGTCAGAAATCAGGATATCAGAGCCTGAGACAGCTTTGCCAGCATATAGAAAGCCAGTTTTCATCAAGAAGAGAACATATTCGGATGTCCTTTTAGCATCTTTCTAGACTTTTCTGAAACCCAGCACATGAAAATTCACAATATAAACTGATGATTCAATCCAGAACCAGTAACATGCAGGCCAACCGTACTGCACGGTCCAAATCTTTGTTTGAATTTTCCACTTTCAGTATGTAAGTTGTTTTTCTTGTCAACAACAGTGAAAGAGAATTTCCTGATGAAATAGTCACCTGACAGCCAAGAAGAGGTGTCTAAAAACGGACCCATAAGTCAAAGCTTTATCGTCCAAAACGAAGCCGAGCCATTTTCTGAATCTGTTGTCCAACATATCTGACACAGACAGACAGGAGATGGGATCAGCAGCTCAGAGAGCCTCAGTGTTCCTTTATCATGATACTTTTAACAGCACTTAAAGCCTTTAGTCCTCAGGTTTTGACCCAAAGGCCAAGTGGACACTTTGCATTAGGAAGTAAATTCCTGCCGGAGACAGCGAAGCCTAAAGTGGCAGAACGGCACAAAGGCGATCAAGAGAATTGCTAATAATTTAAAGCAGCTCTTTTATCTTCAGCTCCCGTTGGTGACGTTCACCTCTTGTTCCCTCTATTGTCACACACTATGGTCTTTGTTTCAGTCGAGGGCAGACAGGTTTGCTCTCTCTCACCGGCCTGGAAGAGGATTGAAATACAAAGAAATCGTCTGCTGAAGTATTCAAATCTTAGATGAGCCACCATTCACATCAAATACTTGATAACTCAGCTGATAACTCAGATCTATTATATGTAATTACTGTCATTATGCCAGTTTTCCAATAAAAGATTTCTGCTTGACATCTGTTTCATTTATCACTTCCTTCTTTTTCTCTCTCTCAATAACAGGGGCCACCAAAGACATGGGGAAGATGCTTGGTGGGGAGGAGGAGAAGGATCCCGATGCTGCGAAAAAAGAGGAAGAAAGGCAAGAGGCGCTGAGGCAACAGGAAGAGGAGAGGAAGGCCAAATATGCAAAAATGGAGGCAGAGAGAGAAAACATCCGACAGGGCATCAGGGATAAGGTACAAAAAAACATTAAATTTTCATAATTCAGCTGAAAAAACTAGCAGGTTAACAAAGGAAACATTCTTGTTTGCAAGAATATTTAAGACCTTGTTTATTCTCCAGAGGTGGATTTTTTAAGGAAAAGTTAGGAAATAAGCAGTAAGCTGTTGCACCACCGTTTTTGATGGAAAAAAAACGCTTTTTTTGACAGAGAGCAGATATGACCTCATTATTTAATAACAAATACATAACCAAACTCTGTGAATATATTCAGCACATTTTGGCTTATGAAACTGACAATTTGACAAACACACGTCCACTTTATGGGATGACTGGCCATGTGTGAACAAATGTGAAATTAAGCAGGAAGTTGTTTTCTTTTTTCACAAAGCTACATCAATCTTATCAATGTTTATCCAACATTTATATAATCAGTTGCACCTACTTTGTCTAAATGGCAGCTTTGTTGCCCCACTTTTGAATGTGACCATACTGAAACCCTAAATATTGCTAAAAAGAGCTGCAACACAGAGTTTTAGACTTCGTTCCTTGAAACCGTTGCAGAAAAAGGCAGGTTTGAAAACCCAAGTTTGCTGTGTGAAGTTCAGTTAACACATGCAGGATTCCTTGTTAATGAAATTCAGTTTTCAAAGCTTCAAAGGGATTTTTTTTTGTCTTACTGACCTTCTTCTGTCTCACCCAGACTAATATGTCTCTGATAAATTTATGCTCACTATTTAATTTAAAGGTAATAAAATGTTAATTAATGATCAAAGTGTCTGTAGCTTGGAGTCAAATATTCTTCCTGACATTACTAATATTTCATTGAATATTTGACTTGAACGTTCTTTGAGGGCTCTCGAGCCATGTGTCGCTCTTTAAAGCCATCGTTGGAGTTTTAGGATCGACTCTTCGCTCCATTGAGTCCCAGTGATTCTTTGTTTTGGATCAATTGTGTAAGAAAAGAAAGAAGGAGTGTGTTTGACTATAGCGAGTGCAGAGGAGCTGACTGAGCACGACTGCCTTCACTTCAACTGACACAAGCTTTTGTTACTGAGAACAAGTCTGAGATCGAGAGGGAGACCGACCGACTGTTTGCAAGAGAAGAAACAGAGCAGCTTGAAGGGAAAACAGAGAATAAACAAGGGAAAAACTGAGATACAGAGAAATGTTAAACAACAAATCATGCTAATGTTGAAAAGTTAGGAGGGAATAAATCTGGAACAACAAAATAAAACTTAAGTCTTTTGACTCCAATCGTTCAGTAAATCCGACTGCTTTGTATTTTGCATCTTACCCAGAATTTCTTGAAATGGGGATGTGAATATAAGTCTTTGGATGTAAAACCATGACGTCATGCTTTATGTGATAAGCTGCCTCTCCAAGTCGCCATCCTGTCAGGACTGATAATCGATAACTTATTGAGATTTACTAGGTTTTGACAGAAAATTTCCATTTTAACTGGTGCAGCTTATCTGGCTTTAACAGCACAGATTGAGCAGATGTGGGAACTCAGACCAATTGCATGGGTCATCTCACATGATGCTGCTCAGCCAATCAAATCCATGCATTTGTATAGGCAATGCAACCAGAGTCAGCACCTGCCACATGCACATTTCTGTACTTTGCTTCACCACGCTTGACATTAACAGTCTCAAATTTTTTCAGTAACACCCCATACATATACTACTTTCAGTTTTAGTATAAATATTTATTGCAAATAGGGCTAAAGGCATCTTTGTCATGGAAATTAGTTTATCTGGTCCATTATTGGAGCCATAAATATGCTGAGGGTATCGATCTGCCCGAGTATTAGATGTAATCTCTACTCTGTCTTTCAGAGTTTTTGCTGCAGCTCTCTGCAGATCGATTTTTGCCCCAAACTGGCTTGAAAGTTATCAGTGTAATTCTTTTTAACAACACAACACGGCATTCATTTTTTATGCACTGTTCAGGGGTAAAAAGCTTTACATTATGAGTCAATAAAGCATCGACTTACATCAGACAAGAAGGCCAAATGTTCTCACTGGCCTCAGGATGAAGCTTTCAGATCCAGTATTGGGTGAAAGATCCAATTCAGGGCAACTATCAAATCCCACCAACCAGCTGCTGTTATTTATGGGTGTCTTGTGATGTAAGTCTTCCATTATAAACACTATTTTTATATTGATTTAAAAGTACAGTCTTCAAGTCTTTCAGTCCATCACTCAAACTTTACAGAATTACTCCTCGTTTCTCTAGAGGTGTTTCTTCCAAATATTAAAATTTGACAAAAGGAAGGTTCAGTCATGACAGTTAATGCGGATGCAGATTTTAATGAGTTGTAAACAAAGTTGAACAGAGGCAAAAACCTGTTTTATGGCTGCATAATTCCTGACAATGTTGTTCCTTTAACAGTCCTCCTGCTTCATGCCAAAATAACACATTAAGTCATCCTCCCCCTCGTGCACCGTCCTCACAGCAGAAATGGACACCAGTGGTCTTCCTGCAGGATATTTATTGCTCCAGAATCACATTAGCTTGTGCCTTTGGAGAGCAGCAGAGAGGTCACGGAGGAGTCCAGCTCATTTTCCACATCTCTGCCTCAAGATCAACCATCACTCAGCCTGTTGACCTTTCTGCGCTCAACAACCTTTTCCTCACGGTCCAACTGTATAGATTTTCCTTACACGAGGGCTACACATGCACAAAACCTGCCGAAGGTAACAGTCGATGCAGGACCTTTACATGACGACTGGTTTCACTTTATCTTGAAGTTAGAATTAATATCATCCTCTCTGCATCCGTTTAGATTAATAAAAGCCTCAGGTTTAATTAAGGAAGCGGTGATTTCACTGCCATGGAGCAATTATGATGTGAGATAGTGTCTCAGCCTGTCAAGACTTGTTTCAAGGCGTCGTTGGTCTTCATCTTTTATTTCTTTTTTTAACATTCACTGAGTATTGCAAAGTGAAAACTTAAATTGCATAAGGTTGTTATGAAGGTGAAACAAATTCCCAAGCCGATGCTGTTCTTTTGTAATGCTTTAAATGGTAGTGTTGTGCTCTCTCTCTTCTTAAACACACCCTCAATTTAACAGCAGTCTGTCGGGGCTCAGGGTTTTCTAAGCTAATCGTTAGCATTGTCCATTACACCCACTGAGATCCTCTGCTTGTAATTGGAACATAAAATATCCAGGAAGGTCAAATTAGACCAAGCAGCAGTTAAAACTCCCATGTGCACTGCCGAACACACAAGCACAGGCACAAAAACAGCATTTCTGTTCACTTCCAACTGGTCTAATTGCAGGAATCGATGTAACTGCTGCACGCAGGACCCGAAAAGCTACAGCAGTGCTGAGCTAAAAGTAGGAAGCAGCCTGAAGCTAATTCATGCACATGAAGAAATGTGAATTACTTTGCAAGAGTAGTAATCATTTTCAACCAATTTACCTCAAATGCATGAAATGATCATGTCATGCCTCAAACATTTCTATCTTTAGAGGGAAAAATGAATGGATTTTAAAGTCAGTCACATTATTTCAGGGGTTTCCCAGTAAAGCAGCGAGTGAACAGCAGCATTTTAATCCAGTCCATCATCATTAAAGGGCATGAGACTGTCACCAAATATAATGACAGGTTTAATTTAAACTAGCATCTTGTCTACTTATTTCATGACAGTTGGCTTGACTTACAAATTTAAAATATACATATAAATTTGATGCTTTCTTGTGGGTGCACAAATGCATCAGCCTAGCTTAAACCTTAAACATCCACCTTTTTGGGCACATTTGAAATAGCTAAATGAAAAATCTTTTTACAGAAAACTATTAGGCCAAAAACGCACATATGCATTAGTGAATTCATTATTGGATAATCAAACAAATCTGAAAAATACAGCTGTGGTTTTAGGGAAAATATATGATCACTTATTTCCTCTCAAGGTGCAGCGACTCCCCACATATCCCCTCTGTTTTAATTTATATGCTGGGCTAAGCTAATTACCTTCTGGCTCTTGTTTGAAAGTGATCTTAATCAGCCCATCTTAATCTGGGCAAGAAACTCATTAACCATCTTTGCCAAAAGGTTTAATTACTCCTTTAAGATTTGTTTCCAATGATAACCCTAAATCCAGATCACAGGCTTCTAATTGAGAAAAATGTTATAACAAATGTAATAAATGATTATTAAAGGAATGTTGAAAGTCAGAAGTTTAACTTTAAAGCCAACCTGAGAGGGAGAAATCATATCTGGACGTAGCTTGATTTCACTTCCTGTTTTTCTTCTTCTTCTCTGCTCTGCTCTGCGTAGTACGGCATCAAGAAGAAGGAGGAGAAGGAAGCAGAGGCAGCAGCTGCGATGGAGCAGGCCTCCGAGGGCAGCCTCACCCGTCCGAAGAAGGCGGTTCCCACAGGCTGCGGTGACGAGGAGGAAGAGGAGAGCATCGTGGATACGGTCATGAAATTCATCCCGACCCCGCTCATGGATATGTTCAATAAAAAGTAACAGTGTTGTGGGTGAAATGTGATTATCTTCTTACAACGTTCATCTAACCAAGACTAATACTGTACTTTTCTTCAGCCCCCCCACCCAAAAGAACCCCTCCCATCCCTTCAAACCGACTTCTAAGTGTCCTGGTGTTGAGTAACATGGCATGAATTCGTCCTTAATTTAAAAAATATCTGATCTCTGATGGTGATACGTACTTTTTTATTCTCTCAAACAGAGATCCAGTGATTATAATCCTATTTTAAAAGTACGTAACACCCGCACAGATCAACTGTCTTTATGTCGAGGCACATCTTCAGCCATGTTTTAAAAACCCCAAACACTTAGAAAAAGACCAGATATCACCCATCATCCACCCTTTTTGTTTGTAAATAGCCTCGAGTTATAAAAAGAAAAACTATATAGGAGTCAAATGTGACATATAACGAGATAACTAAGAGTATAAGCCATATTTTTAACGTTTAAGAAATTATCCAAATCATATCAAAATTTGATTGAATTTTCCTGTTATGTTCTTGCTAATATTTGATACATACAGTGTATATAAATACTTGCATTTTTATTAGTTTTTTTTTCCGCTGTGAGGAATCACAACATGAACTGTCCCTCATGTCCTCTTTGGTTTATTGTGAATGTGTAATATGAACACTGGTAGAGTCAAAATGACGCCTGTAAAACCAGAAGGTGAAGGAATTCAGATGAAATGAGACATTTATTTTGTTTTGTTTACGTTATTTTTAAGCATGCAGTAAAGTTTTTGTGAAGTGAAGTACACATCTGGATACCATCTCATTTGTTATTATGAGGCGAAATACATTGATATTTGAGGCAATAACTGGTTCTCCATTTTTTTAATTTATCCCACATCTCGTTCACCGTGTACAGTAGGTGATAATTGACTTTATGTCTGAAACGTTCTTCCATGGGGAAAATTATAAATGTTCTCCATTCATGAAGTTTGTCTCAAAGTAGTTATATGAATTTCTTATTATAAATTAATTTGCTATCCATCAGTTTTTATGTCACTCACTCTGCTTCTGCGGTGGGATATGTTCGTTTTTGGATTAGGCGAGTTAATTTTTAATTTCTTTTGTCATTTCCATCAATTTTTTTTTGTAAAAATAAAAAAGAAGAAACTTCACAAACACAACAATGTTGTGAACACACTATATGTGAACAGACAGTGACAATAGTGCAATATATCGTTCGAAATGAAGTTGTCCTGTGTCCGTTGGTTTAACTGATGGGAGTGAAAACCCCAAATCAGCAATAACAGACAATCTTCATTGTTGTGTGTTTAGATTTAACTCCTCAACGTGTTTGTCGGTGTTAAAAGGCACAGACGTGTCTGCATAGTGACGGTGAATTTGATTAAAACAGAGAAACGGGGGAAGGTGGGACGATTTGTTCCGTGTCATAAAATTTAAAAAAATGTTCAGTCATATGTTACAGATTGATGAGCACAACCAGGATTTTTGTGTGTTTTTGAAATCACAAACCAAAAGGGCAGATCAGACTGCAGGTTTTTAGAGGCAGATGTCAACAAAACATGCAGAGAGTTCAGAGTTCGGACATGCACGAAGTCTCCGTGACTTCGGAGTCCAGCCTGTCGTGCTGGTGAATTTAATGGCACAAATCTTAAAAAAAGGGATCAAATCAAATGTTTCTCCACATGCCTTTTTTTTTATTTCTCCTTTATTCCATAGTGTCTTGTTAAAACATTCCAGATATTCCAGACATTCCAACAGACTTGTGCTGATAACACCCAAACTCCGACATTTACAGTAAACCTTTAGTCGATGCCTTTGTTAGCCTGCAACTACGTCAACACGAATAACCTAAATTTGATGTTGTTATAAGCAGACAATAAAGATGAATTGAATATACACATAAATATTCATGACTTGACCAACTAAGTAGTTATTTTAGCTGCCATGTACAGACAAAAAATAAATCCCTCTATGGAGGCATAAATGTGCTGTTAGCTAAAATCTGTTAAATCTTGTGATAAAGTTTTGTTACGAAATGTTTTTTTTTGTGAATCAGAGTAGCTGTAGGTGTAATTACAGAACTCTAAACCCACTTTTTTGTCACACTAGCACTGTTTTTATTGAGCTAGCTAAACACAAAATAAAACTTAATCTGAACTTGTGCATTCCTGTGGCATAGACAAGAGAAATGTACCTTTAATCAGCGCATTGTGAGATCTGTAATCATGTTTAATATGTTAAAAAAAAAAAACACACCCAGGTGGTAAAATCACCTGTAGAGCATATTTATCCAACTTGTGAGTTTATTATACCTGCAAACTGCCTTTGCCAGCCTCCATTCAAACAGTGTGTTAGCATAGTTAGCAAGCAATGTTTACAGCTATGGAGCTAAACATCATCAACACATCAAATACATCATCAGAGCAGTTATCCAATCAAACCAAAGAATAGTGCTTGTAGACGTAGACTTAAACAAGAGGTTTCATTTTATTGTTTACTGCATATCATGTTTATTTTGAAATTCTCAGGTGTTCTTTGAGTTTTAACTGAAGTTCAAACCACAACTAGCCTTCTCTTAGCATAATTAGCCTTCTCTGCTAAAAAATAGTACAGTTTCATCGCCAGGGGCCGAACAAGCCTAGATGCCAACTTAAAAATTATGAATGACATATCTGTTCTTTAGCTCACAAATATTCCAGAAAGCTACAATTACTGCCCAGTCAACCAATGTGCAAGACTTTTCCCTTAGCAAACGCCATCAGTGTGTGCAGTTCTTCAGGCCACCGGCACCTCTTTTCCAAACCGGTGTGCTCTGAAACTAGACCACTCTTTGCATCTAATCCATTTAAAAAAACCATCATAAGCCCATTCATCATCATCATCTTGTCAATGCTAATTGATTGCGCTCTAAATGGCTTATAGACCACTGCCCAAACAAACTGCCCAAGTCATGCGTAATCAATAGTTAGTCGCCCTGTAGACTCCAATTCAGTAATCAGTTGGAAGTCGCTCATTTGTGCCGCTCATACAGCCATTAATATGATTAAGAAACTGCCTGAAAAATATTCCACGTTAAAAAGAAATTACTCCTTTGATGTAACTTGAATGTAACCGTCTGATGTTTCTTCTCTCCTTGCATCTGTCTTTCTCTGTTATGTACGTGTTGAGAAGATGCTTACTCTCGTGCAGTATCTTTTTTCTTTCTTTGTCTGTAGCCGGTCCTGTTTTTGTCGTCTGGTGGTTGGTGTTTTGAAAAAGTTAAAAAAAGAAAAAAAGAAAAAAAAGTTTATTTGGTGCATTATTTTTTTTGTACTGCGAAATCTTCTCACCCTTCTCCCTCCTTCTCTTACTCTCTCTCTATCTCCCTATTTGTTGACAAAAATGTATGCATGCTTATGGTGTGCGATGTAGGCAAGGTTGTTGATAAAAAAATCGTTTTTGTGTCTTCTCTGTGTTTCGAAGCTCCACCTGTTAGCCTCACTGCATGCCATTTCAGACAGATATTTCAGTCTGTAACTTTCCTGCAAAAATGGAATCACCGCACACTCTGAGAATAAAGTGATTTCATATAATTTTTTCATCGTCTTGTGTTTCTGCATTCGAACAATAGTGCAAAAAAAAGCCTTTGGCTGCTGTTCTTTCTGTGTTAAATAAGACGCCGTGTTTGGAAGCATCAGGCGGCGGTGATGAACAGTGTGTTTCCGGTTTGGGAAGCAGATCTTTTTACATGTGAGACTGAGACGTGACCTGCAGTCGTGGATCACATCCCATTGCATGGCATTCGTTTAAGGAAGTATATGTGCAAAGACCTTCAATGTATATCCCATGTTACTGTTTTTGTCAGTCAATGCTGTTTTTTTCATCTCAACATGGCTGTTGTGCTTTTTTTTTACGTTAAACTTTTTTCTCCGAAGGAATTTCAACATCTCTTCAATAAAAGCGAAAAGGGCTTTAAACAGAATGCACTGTGTTGTTCAAATCGTGATTTGAGGGTTTTTTTAAATACCTCGCAGGAACATCAAAGCGATGTAAATATCATCTCTCTCATGGCAGTTTTGTTTTTCATAAGTGGCTCTGTGATTCCTGGATCAGCAAACCTTTCACATCAAACAAATCCACTGCAGAGATAATAGATGAACGCCGAGCAGGGATTAGGGATGACAGTGACTTCAGATTTTGGTTTAATTCCAGCACAAAAGGAGGCTGACATTAAAACGAAACTAATTGATCATGATGCTTTGACATTTTTGGTTTTATTGCTTGCTTGGGTTTTTGTTTTGAATCTTAAATGAGGATCTTGCAGAAGGTTGCTGACATCACCTGTCAGCATTCACTGTGCAAAGTCTGTCATGTTATTAACCTTCCATTCATACATCAGTAAACCTCAGTTTTAAAGGTTTGCAGAGATGTCAGTCTTAGGAGCAGCACAGCTGTGTTTTTACAAAAAGGTACTTTTTATTTTTTGTAATGAATGATTGAACACATTTGTACATAAATAGGTATTTTTAATTTACTTAAGACATCAAACAACTTGGTGGTTTCTTATCTTGGTTCAGTAAGCCAACGCAGAACAGAGATAATCACATGGTACCAGGATGAAAACCAGAGGCAATGGCATTAAATTACTTTCTGAATACAATCTTTTGACTTTCCCTAAATGGAAAACTTTATATCTCTTATTGTAAAGTCTTACTTTCTCCCAGGCTTCGCAGCAAAGTGGGGGGAAGCCTCCACAACAGCAATCAGACCAATTAATGACATCTTGAAAAAGCTCCATAATCAGTTTTTGAACGTCTTTTCAGAGCAACAGTAAACATTATTCATTGTTTTCAAATACTGAGTCGTACCAACTGTGATGAGTAAACCCAACTTTATGTGTTAAATTGTCCTTTAATACACTGCATATAGACTACCTGCTATGGTGTGGACTGTTGCCATTGGATTTAAATTCTGTCCTGCAGCATTAACCAAGATGTGATTCAAAAACTGGACTTGATGTTTTGTTGTGTTTAAAGTTTCTCGGCAAAAACTCTCATGTAAATTTTCATTTGCACAGTCGTGGAAGCTACTTTTGTTAATAGCTATCAATTACAATTAATTATCCTTAGCTACTTTAAACATTGGCCATAATGACTGAGCTGACTGTCCTCGGGTTATAACATTCAGTGACATATTGAAACTTAAGTTAGGACAGTTTGGTTTTTTGCCTTAAAAATAAGAAAAAATGTTTGCACACATTTACCAGCACTAACCATCCAAACATGCTGATAAGGATTCTCCTCTTTCAGTCTGCTTGTGTGCTGTTATGCTGCATATTTGCAGCGATTTCTCCTGCGGAGGTCCACAGTGGCACTAGACTTAGTTGCTCAGTTTGTGTCAGAGCTGCAGAGTCTCTGTGGATCGCATGGTACAGCTGCTTTTTCCACCACTTCAGGCTGTTGAGCACACACAAGGGTTTTGGCTCCTCCTTGGCAATAAGAGTCCACAAGTCTCCCCTGCAGGAAATGGAGGTATAAATCAATTCCATTAGTATTCATGCTCGGAGGTAGCCTCTTCAGACCGAGCTGCCTTTGTGCTCTCAGAGCTGCACTCAGGCTGCGGGGGAGCCGTCGCTCTATTGGTGTCCTGTCGACATGAAACAGTCAATGTCAATTAACTGCTGTCCGCTGGGAACCGGATCCATAAACCAGTCAGTGTGCACAGACTGGAACTAGAATCTGAAAAAAAGATTTTCTTTTTTCCTTTGAGGTCGGTTGGACAGTTTCCCTCATGAGAACATGGACAGAACTACAGTCATCAATGACTGTCTGACTGTTTTGACCGCTGATTTATGGAAATTCACTAACGACCTGCTCTGTCTGACTCTGAGAAATAATGACAGAGATGATGAAGACACAGAAAACATTACTGATGACGTACCGCTGATCTAAAGCCTAGTAAATACATTTATTGGTTAAAACAAAAGTCATTTAACCATGGTTGAAGTAGCAACTTTAAAACTTCATGGTGCACATCTGATTACACCAAACTAAGCTCACATCCTCAGCTCTTCAGGCTGCTGGAGAAAGGTCTGACTGCACCCATTATTAGAGGAAAAAGAAAAACACTGGTCTGTTTTTATTTCTTAAATTGATTACAATCATCTTGGGTGACATGTAGCCCAGGATGCAGGGTCTTTGATTAATGCAGGTAACAGAGGGAGAATGTTGGCTGTTGGCTTGTACCCACAGTCTGCTACACTTTTAGTGATGGTGAGGTAAAGGGGTGTTAAGTTGGTTGCAACCTCACTGCTACGTGCCACTAAATCCTGCACACAGGTCCTTTGAAGTTAATTAACAACCCTGTTCTCTGGTGGATCAATCAAATGTGATTTACAGCTTTTTAAACACTTGACTGATAAACTATCTGCACTTTTCACTTTGACACTAAACATTGACTTTATCCGAAAACGTGCTGAGCTTCTAGGATCATTGATGACATATATAGGTTATATACTTTAATGTTATAGCACATGCATAGATTGAATGTGTTGTTATTTATGTTCTGCAAAACTGCTCCACTCATTGACATCTGCCTTTATCAGTGAGATCATTTCTGTTTTCAGGGAGGCTCTGACTCTAAGAAACATCTGTACAAATGTAAGTGTTCGTTAACTGACATCTGGATTTCACACCCAAAAAATGCACATAAAGACGACAAGAACAGCTTCCTATCCACAAAATGTTTACATATGACATACCTGTGTGTGTGTGGAGAGCAGTGTGTTACACAAAAGGGTTTCAGCTGTGGATGGAAATGTACAGTGTGACCAGCAGTGCAGAACCAGCAGTCCTGAATTTCCATATTGCAAGACCAATACTGAGAGAGAGGCAGCCACCCGCAAAAGGCTTTGTTTATTTTCTTATCAAAAAACATCTAATGGACGCGTCATATGTTCCCAACTGATATGCACACAGATTTTCTACTGTTTTGCATATTTCAATTATATGCAAATGACCTCGGGAGACGTAAATGTGATTCCTTTCATGTCCATCGGGCTGCTGTTTGACTGTCGTCAGGCCGAGCTTTTCCTCCACGGTTCAGCTCCGAGTCCACAGGACCTCGATGGGTATCGCAGCATCCTGGGAGAGTCTGATTGACAAGTCCATTGACACGAGATCGCAGCAGCCGCAGTGGCTCAGATGAAGCCATAATAGGTCCATTTAATAAAATAAAAGTAGCTCAGAGACCTTCCCCCACCCGTATCAGCGACAGACGTGGGAGCTGCTTCACCATCCAACTCGGTGACAAGAGGTCTGACATATTATAAGGCATTTAATTTCAGCACAGGACTCCGAGGGGACATTCCTCCATTTCACCGTGTTAAAAAGGAGCGGACAAATGGGCTGCAAAGGATTAAAAAAAGATCGGTTAAAGAGTACTGCTGACCTCAATTAGTGAGCTTTTCTCCTCTGAGTCTG
Organism: Ctenochaetus hawaiiensis; assembly: GCA_029783645.1. NCBI lineage: Eukaryota > Metazoa > Chordata > Actinopteri > Acanthuriformes > Acanthuridae > Ctenochaetus > Ctenochaetus hawaiiensis. The sequence goes on along the minus strand of JAPZDY010000026.1, from coordinate 23,024,754 downwards.
AAGTGCTAGCTGGCATATGATGATGGTAAGACTTTACTACACGACCTCCAAACTGTGTTATCCTGTTTAGAAGCCTGCATTATACATTAAAATCCCCCTCCACAAATAGAAGATGTGGTATGAATACTGCATGTTCCTCCATGAGGAACTGAAGGGAGTAAACAGGATGTTTTGCTCTGTCTATAAATACGTCTTTGCTTCCAAAGCGTTTCCTTCAGGGAAGCTGTCACTCTCGTACTGATGTGCTGCTTCTCCTGTCTGCGAAAAAAAAAAAGACATCATTCTGCATTTCATCAACCAGCTTTCTCCCTGTGAGACCAGGTGAGGTTCACATTCAGCTCATGTACCTCAGAATATCTGAAACCCAGTTCAATGCACCATCTGGTAAAATGCAATTTTGTCTGAATGTCATTTTCTTCTTCGTGAATTAAGGTTCGATTACCGAGAGGTGTTGTCTTTTCTTTTGCTTACGAAGGTGCGTGGCATCAATTTGACACTGAAATCACAGCCAAACACAGCAGAGGGAAGGAACGTTATTTAGAGTTCGACGGCGACGAGATGATTGGCTAACAAACGATGTGGCAGAATCTCATTGGTCGAAGTGAAAAGCATGAGTGGGCTCAGCATGTTTCTGATTAAAACTGTCACCAAGCCTCATTAAAGAAGAAGATGGTGCCTAATGATGTCATATTTCTTTGTTATAGGGGTCATTAGCTGCCCTCTGTGCTTTTTTTAATAGCACCACTAGGGGGCATCAAAGTCAGAATTTGTAATATTTTAGGCTTAGTGCCCTCAGTGTTTATTAGGAGTATCTTAGGGTCAACTGTGCAGTTTGTAACCAAAAAACGGCAAATTTTAGGCTCTAAAAGGGAACAAAGGATGAGTCAATACTCATTTTTCTCATTTCTGTGTTCATGCACCTTCTAAAACTGTATTTTACCCGATAAGTTCATAAAACAGAATTATTTGTGGCATAAAAACCACAGTCTTGATTCGGGTCTTTTACTCAGCACGCTCCGGTCTTTGAAACACGACACACTGAATATTACAGCACGTTTCGCCGGGTTAAATCCGCAGCCTTACTTCCTAGAAAGTGCTTCTTTGGATTAAGCTCTGCTGAGCTGCAAAATTGAACTGCCAGTCATCTATAGAAATTTGATAACACAGGCTAATGCTCTGAGCCTGACGTCTGAATTTTGATTCAGAAGCAGCCATGGCAGAGAGCGTTATGGAGTAAATCACGCTCTCTATGGCTATCAAAGCGTCGGCCATGCGAGGAGCGAAGAGGGGAGAAGAGAAAAGGAGGAAATGCAAGTTTGTGATGCTGCACTGGTTCCCGGCGGAGAACGCTGTGATATCTTATTACCAAACTGTTTGATGAAACATCTGGGACTCCTCCGTCCAAGTTCCCTCGTTGCATTTCCTAATCCGCCCACATTTCCTCTCATCCAGCCTGAGTTGTGACCGTTTGATCCATCCAGAAAACCAATTACATATAGCAGGCAGCCTAATTGTCTCAAATTTAATTTAAGACACTCATTTGTTCCACTGTCAAGAGATGGGCCAAGATTTATGCAGAGGGACCCTGTTCTGCTTCAAGCAAATGAAGCAGCTTTTGAAATTGAAATGCTGCCTTTTGTGTGAGAAGCACTGGGCAACTCATGATATTTATTTGAAGTCAGTGGCTTGAAGAGAAGGTCATTCAATTTGTGATCCCTGCCAATTCATGATACTGCAAGAGATCTGTGCACTTAAAATGCAGATTACCAATTACTTGAAGCGGTGTAATGTGCCATGGCTCTGCGTTAAACGGTTAGCCAAACCGAATTTCGACATTCAATTAAACTATTTCATTTGTATGCTGTGGGGGCTTCTGAGTATTAATGAATATTTTCAAAGTCCACAGAGGAGAAGAAATACCTCTTTTTCGATGCTCAGCACATCTCCAGGAAGCTCTGCATCCAACTAAGAAATTATTACCTGAGACACTAAAAAAGAGACACAGACGTTTTTTTTAATAACCAAAATCTAAAGTGACCTGATTTTGCCATTGTGCCACTTTTTGAGGCGTGAATAGACAGATCTCTCATCTGAAACTGGGACAGTCGGCTCACAAATTAGCAAACACTCTTAAGTTTTCCAGTCGCAGATGAAAATGGGACACAGGGATCTATTTTTTTTTTTTTTTGGCACACACCTTATCTGTGACACCATATGGATGTTTAGCTCTGGGAAGAATCAACTGACAGAGGTGGAAAAGATGGCTGTGCTGATATTCGGGAGGATTTTCTGGGGATAGGGGTGGATTTTCACACCCAGAAACGATAGAGCAGATGAAATGGAGATGATATGGGCATTAAGTGTCAGACGGTCACTGTTCACATTCACCGTTCACAAAGCTACAACATCCCACCAGCAGCTTTTAGAAGCACTTAACCTGACAATACTCATAAGGTTTGTGTCTCAATAATTTCTATCAAAAGTGCCAATTTGCCTTCATTTTGCTGCAGAGATGCATGTTACCAACCCTTGTGGCCATTAATAAAGAGCTTTGATGATCGTGCACATCCATCACCAGGAGGAACAGCAGCAGATGCAACAATCAGAGGAAATGCAATTAAATACAAAATTAGAGCGTTGTCATGGGGGGGTTACTTGCCCTTTAGAGTATTCTTACAAGGTGCATATAAGAGAACTCATTAAGAGAGCGAGGAGGAAACTACATGAGATTTCTTGGATGCGTTGAACTACAGTTGCTGCACGTGAAAGAAATGCAACAATAGCAGTTCTCGCAGTTCAAACTGGACCTAAAAATAGAAGCAGAGAGGTTGAGGTAGACAACATGTGAGCTGTGCATTGTGGGGGGAGGGGGGGCAGGTAATGCATCACTTGCTAAACTGTCCACAAAGTGCTGGAAAGGAGAAGAGAGAAGGGTTATATAATTAGGACATGGAAAATGGGAAGAAATGGCGCGTACATGTTCCATAAAAGCCACGAGGAATTTCAAACAGAAAGCAAAAGTCATGACTCATTTTACATTTAGATTCCAGTTTACGTCTCTTTATATCCTTGAATATCTCAAATATTTGCTAAATCCATACAATGTTTCTCTGCAAAAGCAAATTATGAGAATGGTTGCTGATTGTTTCAATGCCATTTTCTTATAAAAATGATTTCAGTTCTGACACAACAGAGAAACTGAGGTAAATCCTGCAACACACCCACCTTTTTCATGTCACAACATATTTTCCAGCTAACATCCAAGAACAAATGTTTTATTTGTCCATAACAACAGAAGTGGGACGAAATGGTTTATTTGTTTGTCATTTGTATCTGTTTTATGTCTCTGATTGGATAAATTGTGTGCAGACAAGATTAGCTTGTTAATAAATGGGAGGCCAGCAGCTGCTTTGTCATTAACAGGTTTCACAAAGCCGTGATCCTCCCACACAGATGTTTTCTCTTATTTTTCCTGATTAGACCTCAGAGCTGTGTGGGATGTACAGTCTCTGCCTAATCGCCCTCATTCTCCTCTCGGTTTTGTAACAGTATTAATGAAATTTGCTCCCAATTCATTTCATTTAAACCAGCAGCCACTTAAAAAAATACTGTTTTTAAGAAGAAAAGAAATGAAAAAAGTCAATGCAAGTAAAGAATTTGCTGCATTTCTTTAATGCTTATTAGTGTTGACATGTTGAACAGTATATCTGTGCACATTAGCTCACACTTGCAGACTCTGCACACCGCTCCCAGCATCCCCCAGCTGAGGTTGAATCCAGCGTTTTAATCTAATTTTTTTGTATTTTTCACACTTTTTAATGAAAAAGGGAAGGATGAAGAAAACTGTGGACAGATTCTGCAACCACATGTGTCAAAATAACATCAGAGACACCTTTTAAGGATATTTACAAGACTGTTTTGATGCATTTTTTTTTTGCTTTTTTAGACAGAAAAAATGAAAAGAGTGAGCAGAGAATAAAGAGTGAGAACAAAGAAGCAACAATATAACTATTAAACCCCAAAAATACAACATAAAACTACCAATTTTCAAAAAAAAAACAAGCAGCATTATAAGCAGATTTAATATCTGTTGTATTTTCATGTAGTATTTACACGTAGCTACTCATTGACACATATTCTTCATCAAGTTTCTGAAGGAACAGAGAAATAATCATCAACACATCTGCATCTCAGCTTCATGTGACGCGTCTGATATTCAGCACAGGTGATAATAAATTCACACACCTCAGAAGAACATTTCAGCAGGTAGAGAGCTATTTTTGACAAAGAAACTGTTTGTTCAACAGGCTCAAAATGGCTGCATGGAAAGTGTAATATTTAATAAAGAGAGAACATTTTAAAGGGTTATAATTTTCTCTTTTTTCGCAACGGGACACTGTAACCATAGTGTTTGGTATTTGCAATGTGCAGGTTCCTTTGTATTACAGTTCAATTGTCGTCTTATCTTCTCCTCTCTGTTGCCTCGAGAGAAAGATGGCAGCGTGACCTCAGGAAAACAAACGGAGCAGATAAACAAAGAGTCTTTGTGTCGGCGCAGACTCACGCGTTTTCCACGCCACAAAAGGAAACGCTGACTTTTATAATAGTCGCAGCGACGCGGCTCCATTTCCCCAGGTGTCATGGGGAGAAAATGCCTCATTTTTTTTCCTTGTACAGACGCGGTGTTACACAAAAGACGCCCCGCAAGTGTTTGTCTCTTTAGTGCCGCCGTTTTAATTGGATTTCTT
>JAPZDY010000026.1:22975831-22990438 GCA_029783645.1 Ctenochaetus hawaiiensis | reverse complement strand
AAGACAGATGATGCAGGTGTTTCAAAATGTTGAGCTCCAACTGTAAACCTTCGGTCACAAGTCAGGATCTAACAGACGCGTCCACTGATCGAAGGAAAAGCACATTCACAAAAAGTGTCACTAAACATATAAAAGCACTGAAAGTAATCAGCAGAAATTTTAAAATCAATATCGTATACAAGATCAGAGGGAGGCACTGAAACTGAAACCCCCTTTCAGATGCTGTTTGACAATTCGACAGACACTTACATGTGGTTTAAAAACCTACTGAAGCCTGCAGGGGCCAAAGAAGTCAGTATATCAATAGGTCCTCCTGTGTGTGTGTGTGCGTGTGACCTGATCATTTGTGGAATGGCAGCAAATATCTATCATTAACCCGTTCACCTCTGAGGGCTAACGAGGATAAATGTCCTCAGTTAAAGCAGGGAAACGACTCATGAGCGCCCCCTTTGTCATTCAAAAGGCCGCTGTAGCGATTCACACTCAAGTGCAGATATGTTTGCATGGACTCTGGAGACAGATGTGCATCTGTTTCTCCAAAAAAAGAGATCGACCATCTTTTAAAATCCATCTTCTCTCACTGTGAAAAGTCCACACAAGAAATGTTACTGAATATTCTCACATGCAGCTCATTTCAACATGCAGTGTAAATGTTATCTTAGACAGGTTTGACTGCTGTTGAACCATGAAGATTTTTAGTGTCTCACTCATGTGTGAGCAAAGAGCAGAGAAAAGAGCAGAAAAATTCAGTTTTTAACAGCCAAGACTCAAACTGGGAATCCCTGAGAACCAAAAGAGAAATTCAATAATTTGTAGATTTTGTGTGAGACAAATTAATTTCAGAGCTTTTCCGAAGTTGTTCTGAGGGCCATGAAACATTTAGACTTGTGCTTTTAATTGAAGTCGCTGCAAAATGCTTATTTTTGATTTTTGCTCTGTGCAGCTAAACTGCTCAACACTAGAAATCACAGTGCAACATCTCAAACATTTCCCACAAGCGCCGTTACCTCCATGTTGGTCTCTTACACGAGCGCTGCGGCTGCGGATAATCGATTCTTTCAGCTCTGCAAAAGACTGTTTCATCTCCTGAACAGTCTGTTCTCTGAAGCAATTTTCAAGCAGTTTCCTGGGAAAGTGAACTTGTTCATGGCTTCATCATCCTCAGAAGAACAAAGAGTTTTGTCATGAAAAACAGAGCTTAAATACACTTTTATACCCAGAGGAACTCCAAGGCTGCATTTACGCCACCTGTATGTTTGTAAAAGCTGTACTGTAAGTCAATAAAATGTTGTTATTGGCAAAAAAAAAAGAAGAAAAACAAAAGATTCTTATCATTGACTCTTTGGTTTAGTTTCACTCTTATTGTCAATGCATTAAGAGCAAGTATCAGGAAGGCAAATGGAGTTTAGCATCAACTCAGCAGTATGAAAAGAAGAAGCATACTGATGAATGTGCATGTGAAACAAACTGAGAGTTTGCAGAGTTTGATTTAATGCTCTCTGAGTGGGTGTTTGTTTATGTCGGAGAGCCCAGCTGACATTGTGCCACAGTTTGGGTCATCTGCGCTGACTGTTCTCCCACAGACGCCCCACAAAGTCATAGTAAAGCCATGTGTTAACAGTCTGACCATGTGAGACAGATCTACAGTGCACAACCCTGCAAATGTCAAAGAAAAACCTCCACATGCTGTTGTTTGCTCATGTGACCCGACACGCCTCCTTTGGCCTTGGAGACTGCAGCTCTTCCACTGTGGAGACAGATGTTTGACCTCTGACCTCGTAGCTGCAGACACAATTCTCATCAGCGATGAACTCGGACATGAAGTTTCAGTCGTTCTGGGCTTTTTGACCGTTGAGATCCCTGCAGACTCTGACACGGTTCTGCTTTGGTCTGGAATCAGGAAGCAGAAAATGCACATGAACCAGTTAAAATAACAAAAACTTGTGTTACTCGGATGCTTCTGAGGATCAAATGTACCTTTGAATGAGTTACTGTCTTTACCTGCTGCATGCATGTTCCTGTGCAGAGCTCCATTTGTGCACAACAGGAGCAGCTTTGGAAATATTTAATGCACCATGTTTGTCGTCTGCAGTTCTGAGTTTACACAATGCAAAATACCCAGTTTGTTGCAACAGACACCTGGACAGCATGTTTGTTAACACGTGACGACGGTGGATTTCTCTTGTCGGTTGAGTGGCACAGATCTGTCTTTAAAACTGGAACAAATCCGTAAATGACACGTGTGGTCCTTCCTGCAAGAGGCTCGATGCTGCCAAAAGCACATGCATGACGGACATCAGCGCGGTGTTTATGGAAATACCACCTTTTGTTCTGCTGCAGGACACGAGGCAGCCAGAGGAAACACAAAAGCCTGGCATTCCTGCTCCGTCTCTGACATTTACAGAGGGACGGATAAACAGAGAGGCTGTGAAACTCATCACAGGCTCGATCCAAAAACGCTCTGCGATTGAACTGTCACAGCGAGGCACGGTGCCACGTTAAACCCCATTCTATTTTTCTCTGTTTAATTTCTGCCGTCCCGCTCCGCTGCCATGTTTTCTGGCGGCCAGTTTGTGAGCCAATGAATGAGGAGGAGGAGGAGGAGGATGCAGCAGCCATGATGCACCTGTGTCCCTTCATCGCTGCATGAATTTCATGATGAAATCCCAGACGTGGCATCAGCTTATGTGATTCATTCATTGTAAATGAGCTTCACTCTGGGGAAAAATGAATATCTTCCCTTTTTAAAAAGGACAACAGCACATTTCACTCACATGTGAAACATTTTGCAGCTGTTGTCATCGCAGATGTACGTACATATGTAGCAAACTGCTTTAAAACAATATTTTTTGCTGTTTTTTTCAGGATTTAATGAAAACAGAGAGAATAATTCAGCCTTCAGGCCTTTGTGAGAAAATAAAAACACTGTTATTGTGCTCCTGGCAGGCTTTGTGTAAATCTGCCACCACACTGGCATCTTCCAGTAGATTAATCACAGGTTCTTGTTGATCAGATTCTGGTAGAAATGACACACAGTCTAGTTTTAATATTTCAAATAAACTCCAACAGAAAATTCAAACAGCAGCAGTAATTCCCTCTTGTTTGCCAAGTTTCATTTGCATTGTATTTGAAATTATTGAGGTTTAAAAGGGACATGAAATTAGTTACCGTAGTTGCTGTGGACAACAGAGATTAAAAAAACATGTTTTTGCTAATTTCTGTTAAAGATGGGAAGCATTTAAAAATTAAACTTTCACAGGCAAATCAGAAGTCAAGCTGCAAGTCGAAGAACGAGTCACTCCAACTCGTGGAGCAGCTGTTCAGGAGCCTCAAACCTGCCAATTTTTAACATTTTTCTTTTCAAAGCTGACTTAATGTTTATATGCAACTGAGACTAATGCAAACCCCCAATTATTTTAATTACCAGCAGTTTGTGGATATCCAAAGCCTGTCTAATGTCTCAATAATTAAGTCGCTTGTGGTTTCCTTCTCAAAAAAACACAAATAATTGGGTCATTGAAAGCGGCAGAGTATCTGTAAACATTAGCAGCTCGAGGCTCTGAGAGGCTGCACGCTCATTCAGAGAGCAGGAAGTGAACAGGAACCAGGAAGTTTGGCTCACAGGCTTTTTTTTTTCCTGTTATTAGTTCTCCAGAGAATATTGATTTGTTTCTTTGGGTCAATAGCTTTGATTTGATTTGAAGTCAACCACTTTGGTTGTCTTTAAACGGAGGAAAAAAATATGAAAAATGCAACACAAGCAGAAATTATGAACCAAAGGTTGATGCCTCGTTTTTAGCGACGGAGATAACAGAAGATAATTTCCCCTTGAGATGCAGCTCATGTGACATTTTCATGAGTGTGTGTGTCTGCATGTGTGTGTGTGTGTGTGTGTGCCAAGCCTTTTGTCGCATGCTGACTTTGACCAAGTGCCGTTGAATGAGTCGTCCTCCAAAACGGCATTTAAATTGTCTTTATTTGACATTGGCGTTAGTACTCAGCTTTATAATAAAAAATATTTCAGTGGTAAAACGGAGCAATGCAACAAAGGAAAAAGACTTTTTTAAGATAAAATCTGAGAATGAAATACAAATTTCATTTAAACCAGAATTTAAACCAGAAAGTGGACTTGATCTTGCAGTGTTTTTAAGAATCTTTTGTGTTTCAAATGTTTATTCTCACACTGTTTCTCAAAAAGTGTATTTTTATCATCTAGGTTCACTTGGATAAAGAATACATGCAAAATAAAAACAGATTGAATACAAACATGCTTCTTTCTTACATAAAAGCCCATCAGCTGCATTGCACATGGACAATAAAATGTTGTGAAATGTATTCATGGGTGATAAATATTTCAGTCATTTCAGGCAATCATGTGAATTCACCTCAAGAATTTACAGATTTTTTGAAATATAAAAGTGACAGAAGTTCAAGATGCTTTCTGCAACTTTTCTGCACTTTTCTGCAGTTTTAACTCTTTTTCACCTCATCACATAATTTAATTTTTAATAATGAGGATGCTTCATCAAAAGAACAGATAGCAAGTTAGCTTGGATCCATTATAAGGTTTTTTTCAATCCAAACCTGATAAGAAACAATCATTTGGACCGAGTGTGGCTGAGGTTCTGGATCATGTCTTGGAACCTGTTTTTGTGCAATGCATAGTTTAAAAATTCAGGATTTCTTTTGCATCTTTTCAGAGACGGCCAGATCCTGACGCTGCTTTAGAGACCGAAACCCAAACTGTGGTGAATTCTGGATCTGCTGACTACAAACACATGAAAGCTGCAGGTTGTTCCAGGTTACATCCACAGCTGGATGAGCAGAGGTTCTCCGTCCCTGTGGGAGCCGAGCAGGGGGAATCATCAGACTGTTGCAGATGAACATCAGAGCCAAACCTCCTTTTTAATGATTCATAGCCGCCGTGAGTCGACACCGTTGGGACTTCCTGCAGGATCCAAATCTCTGCTGCAGGCAACACAGCTTTTTAACATTTGATTAAGTGTTACAGTAGACAAATCTGTGTGTAAACACAACGTTTACGATGGTTTAGATTTTCAAAAGAGGACCAAATAACAGAGCATTGTTTGAGGATATTAACTTGGTTTAAATAGTTGTGGAACGTCTTGAGGATGCAGCCAGCAGTAGTTTATGATGACAGTAACATGTCTAACATCTGGGCTTCTGTGGGAAACGAAGCCTCCAGTTGAGCCGACGTCTGTGTTTGTCTCTGAATAAAGTGAAACTGCCAACGAACTCATTGTGTAAAGTGAGAAAAAGCCTTTGCCAAGAACATCAGTGTGTTTATTCTTCGTCTCTGCACAGTGAAGCCATGTGCTGTTTCACAGCAACAAAGCACTCACATCTCCACTGCACTGCAGCGCAAAACTTCAGGCCGAATATCTTCAACTTTTCTTTGTGTACACGAGCTGGAGAAGAAAACTGCTTCTTCATATTTCAGCCGGGTTTTTAGTGTCAAGTTGTTACCTCAGGAGGAAAACTCAGAGAAGAGGATGAGCTGTTTAAGCCGCCGGCGCTCGGAGCACCTGCGACACCGAACGGCTTCCAGACGGAAAACTGTAAATATTTGGGAGAATCAGTGAAATCAGGTCATTTGATGTCGGCGCAGAAACTTAACAAAGGAAGAGCCGTGTGACAGAAAAAGTGCTCAAGTGAAACCAAATCTCAGTCTGCTTGTATGAAATTTATTCTTTTCCACTTTTTTCTGCAAAAAATCAGAAATGAGAACTTTTCACTGCTTAGTTTTATGAGCATCTTGAGAAAAAAGAGGTGATTTTAAGGTTTAGAGAAACAAGGGGACATTTCTGTTGTTGAAGTCACCATTTTCTTCTGGAGGACAAAGGGAGGAAGAAGGACATCCAGGTTGAGTTAGAAAGGACGGGTGAAAACGTTTCCATCATTAAACTGTGAACAAAAGACAGGTGGGTTTTCCTGACCAGCAGAACATTCAGAATAGACTAGTTGTAAATGAGGTATTTAACAAGTTAAGTGAAGTAAAAACTAGATTACCAACTCAAAGATCTACTTGAGTCAAGTGAGAAGGACAGTTTTTATAAAGGAATATGAAAAGTACTCTTCCTTTAATAATAAAAATGAGGTGAAAATGAGGCTTCTGCAGTCTGATAAAGTCAAATTAATTAGATTTCTTTCAAGTTATTTTGCTTTTAAAATCCTTTTTGTGTTTCCCTGTTAAGCTACAGTGAAAAGATATTGAATGTAATATATTTTGTATAAAACAATAGAAATCAGGGATCATTCTGTCAACAAAACTAATAAGCAAATTGAAATCTTGAAAAATGGTTTAACGAAAGATTCAAACAGGCTTTTTAATTATGCTGATCCAGACTCATCTCACCTGCACAGGTGAGTCTCCATCAAAGCCCCCATGTTCATCCATCACCTCCACCTCCTGCTGCTGTATCACAGCAAACACGCTCTCATGCAGGTTTTGCGGTGACGGCGGCGGTGAAGGTTAGCTGGCATGCAGCCACCATCACCACTGACACCTCCGTCAATTTAATTGACTCTGAATAAGTGAGAACAGCTTAATTGAATTAGGCTCAACACCGACGCTGCTGCTCAAACACCTCTGCAGTCAACAAGACAAACAAAGTAAACGTCAAATATTCCTCCATTTCATTTGAAAATATTTGCTCCCAAATATTCTTGATTTTTTAACTTTCTTTTCTTCAAAAAACGAAGCTGTGAGCTGTCGTCGTCATCTTTTATTTATAAAGCTGTTTGTGTATTCGATTCAGGAAAATGTTGTTGCTCAAACTTATCGTGGTGCTGCTGGTTGCAGGGCTGGAAGCTGCACAAACGTAATGATTCAGCCTTCAGTCTGAGCTGAAACAAGGTGCAGCGAACTTTCACCACCTCAAGTCTTTTTATTTACCTGACAGAGGAAATTTATGCATTTTTTATGTCACAAAGGAAATGCTGACATGTGACATTGTCTTCACTGAGATTTCAGTCCCTTTGAGCAAGGCACTGCAAGCTGCTTCAGTCGTTCTGTATGTGTGGGTGTTTCTGTGTTTTTTCAGAGAAAGAGTGAAGTTGCGTTGCAAAAATTTTAATGTTGTTTGGAGAAATAAAAATATTTTGGGATACTTATAAATAAAAGAACATTTTTTTAATTTGTATCTTCATACTTTTGTGCATCGTTGTAGTGATTTACAATAATTTAATATCATTTTCATTCACCGGTTCATGTGATTAATGTGAGAAACCACTGACAAAAATCATTTCTGAACTCTACTGGAGATCAAAAACACAGAGGAACATTTTTTAAAGAGTGGGCGTAAAGGCAGAAGATTCATGCAAATGGTTTTAGGATGAGTAGTTTTTATTTTACCCTATTGTCAAACCCTTGCAGATTATGCAACAAGACTTTATGCATCACTAACTGCTTTTGGGGCAAACCAAACCTTCAAAAATATCAAGACTAAAAGATAAATTAATCCTAATAGAATAACACAGAAAGACTGTGACAGCAAACAGAAACACAAAATGGAAAAGTAGTTGGATTAATTTAAAAATATTACTTTGAGTGAACAGTTTACACTGTGTGTGAAGCTAAACTCCTTATAATTGGAATCGCTGGTTAACATTTGGTGGCCGATGGTTCTTCCATCCAATTAACATGAAGCTGCATTTCATTACACGGTGATTAATGTTCCAGCATAGTAATTAGTTACCACCCTTTACCTGATGATCAACGATGTGCTGCGATCTGTTCACGGGAGCCTGTAACTCACCGCCACTTCATAACAAATGGAATCTGTCACGGGGGGGTTTTCCACTTAACCCACGGGTGCTGTTGACTGTGTGGAGCCGGTGAACGGGGCCGTTCATCTCGTCCCCGTCGGTGCCCGGAGGTAATCATGGGCAGCTAAAGTCCGGATCATTGTCTCTGAGTTATAGCTGCTAATTATCCGGCTCCTCGGTGTGATGGGAATGCTAACAAATGACCTTCATTTACATGCACGCCCTTGGTAGAGGAGCATGCACGGCGGCGGTGGCCTTTAGCATGTGTTCATGTGTGTGTGAATGTTAACGACACACTTGCCTGCACATGTTTATGTCCCCTTGTAATTATCGGTGAACTGGGACAAGTTATGGAGTTATAATCACATATATAATCACAGCTTCCTCTGGTGGAAGGAGGCGTTGTTGTTCTGTAGTCGTCGTTTCTGCTGGTTTGATAAAAGTCAAAGATGCTCAAAGTTTCGGTGTAAAAAACACAGTTCTTGTTTGCAGAAACAGGCGAGAAGCTGCTGGTGCAAGTTGCATTGTTTTGTTCTGAGCAGCAGCTCAAACCAACAGGGAATAAACAATAGAAAAACATATTAAACAAATTTGTTTCTTTCACGCTGGCTGCTCCGCATTAAACATTATTACACACTGTTGTTTTTCTTTCTCCAGCCATTATTATTTTTTACTTAGAAAGGTTTGCTGACCGTGCTCTTTCTCAGCCCCGCTGTACATTTGTTTAATTAAACTCTGCAGTATTCTGTTCTGTTGGCCGCTGTGAAGCTGCAGCCGAACAGCTGTTGTCTCGTAACTGAAACAAAACAGTTGCTAAATTATCTTGGTGTCAGATTGTTGCTGCGTCTTGTGGAGCGGCCTTTTATTTTTTACTTAAGATGTTCATTTTTATCTCGTATAGTCTGAGATGCAACATGTTGTTGGTGCCGATCCCTGCTGTGCTGAATGAGTGGGTGTTTGCATACTCAACTAACAAGTCCTCCATATCAGATCTACTTATAGCTGTTTTTTGCCCACAAGAACTTCAAGAAATCTTTGGTTTTTCAAAATTAACATTGAAAAAAAGAATGATATGACCGTTTTCTGATCTGATGTCAAAAAGATTAAGGTGTAAAACAAAAAAAGGCCAAGCAGATGAGACAGCAGCACCTGTAGAAATGTAAAAACATTAACTTCAAGATATAAAAAATGCACAAATCAACAAAAAAAAATGAAACCGGTTCAGACTGAAGGTTGTTATTGTTTTATTTCTGCATCTCTTTTGTCTTCCTTCTTCCTACACACTTGCAAACACTAGAAACCACTCTGCAGGCATTAAATGCCAAGTCTGCATCATGAAAATTGGTCCTTAAGTAGTTAACGCCAATAATATCCTCACATTAATGAGAGTGCTGTGACTGTAGACACTCCCACTGGATGTGCGACCCAGGATAAACAAAAACAAACCCAAACGTGGCGTCGCATTAATCATCTGCTCCCACTCTGATGGAAAAACTAATGACGCCGGCTCCTTAATTTGTAATTGAATTGGCTTGAATTCATAAGATTCCTGACGAGTCAATGCATCATGTTTTGGGAGCTTAGTTCCACTTGACAGGTTCATTCTCTCTCGTCCCCCCCAACCACCACCACCACCATCGACACCACCACCAACATTCAGCTCTTCAAATCTCCTTCAAGTCTCGTTCGCTGGCCCCGCGTGCGATCATGGATTTGGTGAAGAACCACATTGTTTGATGTGTGGGCTCGACTCCAAGTCTTTCTGTGCCTGAACACACACAAAAATATGGTGTAATTACAGCAGCACGCCATCATTTGAACATTTAATCCTTTAACTGTTTGGTGATAGCATCTGAGGGAATGCAAATGATCCCCTACTTGATGGGATTAGACTTCAGAGAGAGGAAGTGATAAGACAGTTCTGCTGCAAGAGCTTTAAAACGAGGGTGAAGATCGCTCTGACCAATCACAATCCAGCTCACCTGTCCGTTAAATAGATGATCTTGGTCTCTGCTTTTAAAGAGAGACTTTCAGTGCAACAAACTGTCACCTGCAGCGAGAAAGGTGTTAAAAAAAACTGGATTTTTTCATGTTTCATATCATCACATTGATGCCAAATGGAAAACCTCCATCTGTCAACAGCATCGAGCTCCAAACGATGTTCCTTATCAGCTGATGCAACACGGAGCCGAGCGGCAGCATCTCCAGCGAAAACAATCCGAGCATCGACTGTCCTATCTGACATGTAATCTGCCTCAGACCGATTGGTTTCCTTCTCATGTGGACAGGCCTGCAGCCACCTGTGTGTCGCCTGCAGCACACACGGAAATTCCCATCACTATTTACTAATATATATAGTTTTTTTGCTTCTGCATGCACATGCCAGTGCCTCCACTGTCCATGTGTGTGTGTGTGTGCATGTGTGCAAGTGATTGATCAGCCGCTGTGCTGCTATTGAAGCCAACATGCATCATCTGCAGCCCGTGACCAGACGCCAGCAGGGCTGTGTGTTATCACAGATTAGGAATAAGTAAAAGGAACACTTCTTTTTCTGACCTTTCTTTTGGTTTTTGAACCGAGTTCAGTCAGTCACACAACAAAGGCTTGTTTTTCATTTTGTTTGTTTTGTCCTGAATCCAAACCGAGGTAAATATTCATCCAAACTGCAGAAATTTCACAACATTAACCAAATGTCAGAAAGACTTTCTGGGAAAAAATGCTTTGTGTGAAACAATCAGCCACTCAGGACAAAATAAAGTTTGAACTATATGAAAGTTACAGAAATTAAAAGCCTCTGATGCACATCTGGACTTCACTGCACACAGCAAAAGAGCAGACTTGATCATACAGACCTGTTTACTTCTATGAACTCAAGGTTTCTACAGTGTTGTCTTATTTTTACAAACACTGTATTTTTTTAGCTGACGCCCACACAACAGACACATGCAGGGTCACGACTGTTATGACCTTTCACACGCAGTTGACGGGCTTTTCTCATCGTGATGAAGGCGACAGAGGCTGGAAGAGGACGAGAAGCCGAACAGAAACATGGAGGTCTTCAGAGCAGGAGGGTAAACATGTCACAAATGGGTTGCGAGCCCAGTGGGAGAGCCGGGCTGAGCTTCTGATTGCTTTCATTATTTCCTCTCAAATCAAAATGTCACCCAGCATGAAGGAAGCAGTCCCACTGTGTCTCGCTGATAATTAGAGGATCCATTTTCCCGGTTTCACATAAAGCGAGCTCTCTGGAATCAAAGAGATTGGCCGAACAGGAAAAACTCCAGCTTGTTTATCTGCTTCGCTTCCTGCTCCAGATTAATGCTCCTCCATCTAATCCTGCAGTGTCTTTTACATTGGAAAAGGCTCTGCTCCTGTGATTCGAGGCCGTGTCTCTTTAAATTCTGTGATATATTTAACTGCTCTGTGTTTATGTGGTTATTTCTGGGATGTTCCTGCCTTTTATGAAGATCACTCGCCAGTCAAACTGTGTGGGCGACGCTGTGACATTTTCTGTAGATGGAGCTTCAGTTTCTGAGCCACGCAAACATGCTGAACAGGTGTGTGAAGTGAAAACACAAAACTGAGTCACACAACAACACACACACAATGGGATTTGAGTGGAAGTTAATTATTGAAATTAAAGTGCAACACACAACCTGCAAAGGCTTGACGAGAGCTGAACGGTCGCACAGCGTTTTCCAAAGTGCTTTTAAAACAAAGAGAGTAAATAAATCCAGAAAAATGTGATGGATATCAAAATAAAAACAGAAGGAAACGGACATGAAAGATCAGAAAAATGGGATAGAAAAGAGATTTTTACAGGAGCTGCTGTGTTGATTTAATGTGTTGAATTTTCAGGTATTTTTACTTAACTAGAGTATTTTTCTTTCAACTTAAGAAAATACTCAGAAATACTTCCGTCAGCTCAAAGAGAAGCAGGAAGAGGAGCGCAGAAAAATTAGCAAGCCGATGGTTTATAAGTGTAACTGCAGCGGCAAAAAAAACAGAATCCGCTTTGAGATGATTCTGAACTGCTTCCTCAGTTTGAAGTTGAACCCTTCTGCTGTTTTTGTTTACTTGCTTTGTTTAATAGTGTCTCCTTCTGCCATGGAGAAAGACCGAACTCTGCTGAACCTGAGAGATCCTCCTGTGGTTTTTCTGGAATATACTACTTTTTCTAGAAGCTACTTGTGTTTTTGATCTTTGCTTTTCATTTATGTCCCTTGTGGCTTTCTCTCTTTTGTGTATTTGCTTTTGTTTACTGCATTTGTGACCTTGATGTTAAAGTAGGGTTGAGTTGTGTGATGTTTCAATGTTTCAGCCTGAACACTTGGTGGCAGTATTGAGAACAGGAGTTGTAGAAATTGAGTAAACACGCGTAGAAGGCAAGGTATTGTGGAAAGTAATAAGAAATGCTGCCTGTTTGCATCTATTGACTGTATAAAACGCTGGACAAACCCTCCATGGTCACCCATTGGTTTCTGCCTGAGCAAAAGTGAAGCCTCAGAAATCTCGTCCTGGACGCCGCCATTTGCCTGCGCCTGACTCCGCCAAGAGCCCGCCTAAACGACGAAAAACCAAATATGGGAAAAGAGGTGGGGCTAAGGCGGGGTCGAAGGACGGACATCACACCCACTCAGCTAGCCGACCAGTATGCTAATTAAGCTACTTAGCTTCGCCTAGCTGGCTAACGATTTGCTAAGAGCGGTCAAGGCTAACGGCGGAAAGCCGAACATCGGATGAGATTTGTCGGCATCGGTTCACTTAACGTCATTTGCGGTAAGTAGTATAATTATAAAACGGCAGTAAAACTACTTTCAGAGAAAACTATGCAACCAAATATTAAATTAGGACTTATTAGTAACTAAAAGCTCAAATATTAACGTTATTAAAAAATCTATTGTGTCACTTGCTTTTTTAATATAGTGAGCCGCGGTAACTAGTGTAACTACCGTATTGTAAAGATTTGCAGAACACTGGACAAATGAAGTGAAGCATTTCAGTAAACATAAAATAGTTTTTGTGTAACCTTATCTTTTCATCAAGTGTCGTGTATTTAAGCATAGAGAATAGTCATTTAACGTTGGATTTGTGGACAGTTTAATAGATAACTTAATTTGAATGCTCTTGAGTTTATCCTCAATGGTAAGTTTTCTCGATTGTTCCTAGCGTGCCAAGCGCTATCATTGTCAGGGCTTTTTGCCTATTAAGTAGAAAGCGAGAGTATTATCCTTGATATGACTGTAAATTAGACAGAAAGCCACTTTTATTTTTGTCACAATTTATGTTAACTTATATCTTTCGGCAGATTACGCTAGTTGGATAGTGACCAGTGACAGTGCACCATGGCAACTTCAACTCCACTGCCTCCACCACGTCTGCTTCCCACAGCAAACATTGTAAGTGATGCACTCTTGACTCCATGATCTCTGACAGGAACTCAACCAGTATGCAGTTATTTGAGTCGACAAACACACAGTTTGCACTACAAGTCCTGTAATTTGCTAACCAAACACTTGTGGCAAGGATAGAACCCCATGAATTTTGACTGATGGATGGATTTTATTTTTTTACTGTAACATAAATAATAACGTCAGAGTATTGACAGTCAACCTTAAGGAAAAATTATTATAAATCAGCTAAAGCATGTAATTTTCATTACAGAAGCATTTATCAAAATCATTTATTTGTGTTACACAGCAACTGCCTGGATCATTGGAGACAGTTATGTCCGGCGTGGGTCTGAGAGAGTTGCAGAGACCATGGGAAGCAACCTTGGCGTGCCTGACCTCCGTGTGTCCTGGTTTGGCTGGGGAGGACTGCGGTGGAATGGCGTTCTCCCTTTCTTCTCCCAATCCCTGCGAGGAAGAGCAGCACCAGACATCCTCATAATCCATTGTGGCGGGAATGACATGGGAAGCATCCCCAGCGTCATGCTGGTAAATCAGATGAAGGAGGACCTGCACCAGCTACACAGTCAGCACCCCAAGATGAAGATCCTCTTTTCATCACTGACCCAGAGGTGCAGGTGGAAAGCTGGCAGCAATCCCGCCAGAATTGAGAAGGCTAGGAAGTTTGTTAACAGTGTTATGGCTACATTTGTTATTAGTACAGATGGTGCCATTATTGAGCACCCTCACATTAGGCATGACAGTCCAGGGCTGTTTTTAAAGGATAAAGTTCATCTCACGCCTTGCGGAAATGACATTTTTTTTAAGTAAGATAGCTAGCTGCCTTAAAGACCACCTCCAAACACAGTGAACTGCTTACATAAAACAGTGTCACTGGCTTTGAATGTGGACTTTAGGCCTATTAAGTTGGTCTGAAGATAGCCCTGACTGTTATGGCTAATGTTGAGTTAATGTATCTTTTTTTTTTGTTAGCGTTAAACATCTGTAGCCATAACACTGTTATGCTGCTCTCCCTCCCTCCCTCCCTCCCTTCCATGTCCCATTTCCTTTCTCTCTAGCTCCCATGGACTCTGCAGTTCTCTTGGCCCATGCTGGGCATTCATGTAAATATTTCAGCACTGCAGTTTTATGTACTATACACTTTAGTTTTACTTGTAAATAGTCATTGTTCAAGTTATTTTGTTATTTATGTTTTGTTATAATACATTCTAATTATATTTTTACTCCTTTTGTCTTTGTTTTTACTAATAAAAATGATAATTTTCACTTCACTTTCAAATCTGGTTGTAAATTGAGAGGGCAAGCAAATCATACAATACATAATACTAACAACCCAGAGGAAAATTTTACTGCTCAAAGCTTGCTCATCTATGGCTCGGGAGACAAATTTGAGATTCTCATCTCAGCC
>JAPZDY010000026.1:22922574-22936287 GCA_029783645.1 Ctenochaetus hawaiiensis | reverse complement strand
TAAGACACTGCCACTTCAATAAGAGTTTGTATTTAGAGCTTTTACTTGTATTTTTCCAAAAAGAAAAGTATCTGAGTTTTTCCTCCATCGCTGCTTTGTGATTAACAGTAACTGGTTCCCATTTTTGGATCCAGTTGGTTGAATCCTCGTCTTTTCATTCAGTGTTTCCAGTCTGCATCTTATCAAATCTTGAAGAAATGTTAAATACTCCTGTAATAACTGACAATCCTTTGCTTACATAATAAATACAAAGTGTAGACCTGCATATAAAATTCAGTGCTTGCAGCAGCTTCCTCATTAAAGCATGAATCTCTTGCTTCAACCATTTTCACTGTAAATCTCAGGAAATTTTATTAAAACATTATTTCTCCTGTGAAAAAACTGACATATTTGGATCTTTAAGCTTTTAAAACTTGTTTGAAACTGAAACTGGAGAATCCTGACACCTAATATGATGAGTCACAAGTAGAAGTTGCTGTATTTTTTTTCTGAACTTAAAAAAAATTGGAAACCACAACAAAACACCCTTTTTTTCAGCCTCTCATCCTGATTAACTGCCCTTTATTTGACACCAGTTGCCCCCGCTGGTGTAATAACAGCACTGAGCAGTAAAACACCAGTGATGGAAAGTAACAGAGATCTACAGTCGTGGTTAATGAGTCAATAATATGGTTTCCCTTTTCTCATTTTACACATCTGAGCTCTCCGCCCACAGACGCCGACCGAAATAGCTGCCATCTAATGATTCTGAGAAAACAAACATCACATCCTGTCGTCCTGAGACTAATTTCTCCTCAAACTGCAGCAGCAAATCAAACCTCAGCTCCATTCCAGCACCGCAGGACGAGGACATTAAAATTAAGACATTTTATTATATCAAATGAATAACCAGGCATCAGTGTCACGGTGGAGACGATTAAAAATGTCTGTGTTCGATGTTCATGCAGATAATCATGATCAAGTTTATTTGTACAACTGAGAGCATCAACAAAAAGTAAACTCAGACTTTTTAAAGTTAGGATTTATTGCTTCAGTTTTTTAATGAGACTGAGTCCATCTGCTGTCCATTCGAAACCTCTTTCACTAACGGTGATGCAGAGAAATCTGTCTTCTCCAAAACCTGATACCAGCCACGACTGTCACGTGTAAAAGCAGCTATCCATGAAATTATGTTTGAGGAGATTAAGATAATGGATTATCTTTTTTAGAGTAACAGATTACTGAGTCACCACAGCTTTAAATGCAGCAGATGTCAAAGTAAAAACGGACTAAATATGTCTGTCATGTTAAACATTCATAACAAACAGCAGCTACTATTGTCTCCTAAATAAAATATGATGGAATTAAGTCAAATTTCGGCACAACACTGATCAACAACAGCACCTTTGTGGTACACAGAGGTAAAGTAATGGATTACATTTGCTCTTATTACAGCAACAAATTCAATTTTTGTACTTTTTTGACAGTTTCTCAGTAGAGGTAATTTTACTTTTACTTTACTGCCTTTTATCACAAGTATTGTGTTTTCCAATAAGTATCAGGAAGTCAAAAGGTCTCAAGTTTCCGTTTTCTGTCACTGTGGCTGCAGGTAACTTACACTCAGGTGATATCTAACATCAGTGTTCATTGTTCCACACTGGAACGAAACCCCTGAACCTGAATCATAAAACCATGCAGTGTTTTTACTGGTGCTCACTGTGAGTCGATGGGCCGACATGTTTCTCTGAAGGAAACTCAAAACGGTTTCTTCTCCACTGAAGGTTTAAAAACTGATGTTTGAAGCAGTCAAATTTTAATTTAATTTAACTGATGTGAAGCAGAATAATTAAACAGTAACCTGACAAACTCACCAGCCTCACATATTCGACTATTCATTACAGCAAAACCACTTCATATTTGCACATCAGAGCAACATTAACACCGAGTTCATACTTTGACTTTGTGGCTGTTTGATGAATTGACTCTCATTTTCACTCTGGTTTGGTTTTTTCAACTCCTGAGAAAAATATTCTCTAAAAATGCTAAAAAGTTAATGACATTTTTGTGGTTTTGATACGAGCAAGGCCATTTAATTCATTAGAGAAAATACAATATTTGATGAAGGGAGCTTTGAAAGGCAAAATCAGGGTCGTTGAAGCAACATGAAATATCAGTGATGGAGAACTTGTTCACTTGTACTGAAGAAACTGATAAACAGGTTCTGTATTAAATTATGAAACTATAACTACAAAACTCTGGAAGCAAATGAGTCACAAATGAGTCGAAAAACACTTTTAAAGGCATTTATTGATGAAATACACACTTAGGTTTTGACAAAAAGCTTCTGTAGTTTTTGTACGTAAGAAATTCCAGCCCCATTCTTGACCCAAAACTCCTTGAATTAAATGTGGCAATGGAAACCAGTTCATTACATGTGCAATAAATAACAATAATACAAAAGGAGGTTAAGGAAAAAGGGCACCTGAGTAAGTGCCGATGTGTTAACCTGAAAATAACAAAAAAAATAAAATAAAAAGTCCGAGAAAATTGTCACAGAAAAAAAAAAAAAGGGGGAAGGAAAAGAAAAAGAAAAGAGAGACGAGACCAAAATAAAATCCAGTCGTTTTGTATTTCGGGTGCATTAGTGTGAGTTCTGAGATTTCCTGGTCGCCCTCAGGACCAGAAGGCATCAAGTGACCTGAGGAACTGACTGGAAAAAAAACAAAGAAACTGTAGAAAAAACGGTTAAATATTGGAGTTCTGCGCTGAAACCTGGAACCATCTGAGAACCGTATATTGCACATTTTCCTTGCAAATACAATAAACACGTTGCCAGATTCACACAATTCAGTTTCTATCTTGTTTTTGTCTTTTTGAGCGTGACCTGAAAAAAAAAAAAACATATCTATGTGTTCGTTTCACACAGACGGAGCTTTGCAAAGTCTTTCACTCACCTGGAATAATACAAAATAAAAAGGGAATTCAATTGCAAAATTCATAATTTAAGCCATTTTTTTTTTATTCATGAGCTCATTAAATGTTCCACTAAAAAAAAAAAAAAGCGAGAAAAATTTGAGTCTCTTTTCAAAAAAGTTCAATACCCATGAAACTACTGCAGAAGTCACTTTTTCAGCATAAATAAATAACATTAATAATTAAAAAACTGGACAGATGCATTGATGACATCTGATATGGCTCATCGCGGCGCGCCACCGTCAGGTTCGGCCGCCGTGGACCGATTTTTGTTTTTTTATTTGGGAATTACTGCGACCAGCAAGTTCAATCGAACACTCGGACTCGAGTCGATGGGAGTCGTTTTTAACCGCTGCCTCCTTTTAAAAAAGGACTCTGCTGAATTTGCCACCAGTGAGAAATCTCTAAAAGCAACAGCCGTGATCCTGAAGTGTGAAAACAATCTAATTTAAGCATAGTTTACTCTTAAAACAGCGCCACCCCATGGCGGCGAGGACTTTCAGAGCGAAGCAGTGAAGCATTGCCACCCTGACCAGAGAGCATTTAGACTTCTTCTTCTTTCTTCTTTTGGAGTGTTTTAGTCTGTGATGAGCGACCCTGGAGGACTCCACACAAAGCCCGCCACCGAGGTCACTGAGCTTCACAGACGACTCAGAAATGAGGAACAGAGGGCGAGCTGGGCGGCAAAGGAAGCTATCACACTCCTGCAGCGGACACTTGTTACAGCGGAGTGAACATAGATGAGCCATTTTGAGTTGCCAGGAATGATTCTGCTGCCAACAAGCTCGAAATGAATGTTGCTCGGCTCCGAGTCTGTGTACAAAAAAAAGCAGCCCGGGTGATTATTTACTGGTCTTAACATGTCAGAGGTCGAGTTCGAGCACGTTCTGCTGGTGCTGACAGACCACGAGAGGCTGTGAAAACACCTCGGATCAAAAAACGTTCACCCGGCTCGCCCTCAGATCGCTGCAGGAGATAACAAGCAGGGCTGACAGGTATTCAAGGTCAAAGCAGAAGAAGATGAGGCCGAGAGCCGGAGCTCTGACAGATCGCGGCCTCCTTCCCGTCCGAGCTGACACCGACCGCCGTCTGCAGCTCGGCGGAGAAGAGCCTCCTGTAAGCCTCTTAGACCGGCTGTCAAGCATAGCGGCACTAATGTCTCGACGTCGATGCTGATAAAAAGCACGAACATCGATCCATTCTGGTGCACGGGAGGTGGAAGAAACACTGCAGCACTGAGAAGGTCAAACCTCACAAGAGCTCAAGAGAACTTTGGAAATATTGAGACAAAATCAACTGTGTGTGAGGATTTTTCAGTTGTGGATGTTTCTGAGTTTGAAAAGCAAACCATCAGTTTGAGATCGAGGCCTCAGTCTCGCCACAGAAACCCGTAATAAGTGTGAGTTTCTCTTTGAGGCAGGAAATCGCAGCTGGCTCATTCGATTTCTCACCACTTTTCTTTCAGTTTTCACAGCATCGGCCGCGTCACACACAGGTTGCGACTTATTCAAATTCCCTCTATTTTGCTTTCCAGAGCAAGTTCAGCCAACAAAACCAGCGAAAAGGAAAAAAAAAAGGGGGAAGCCAGCACCTTGTTCGTGTGCACATGGAGACATTTCTGACACGAGCAGACGCCCCGAGGACCCGAGGACTCGAGCTCGAACACAAAGGGTGCAGAGACGTGTGAAAGGAAAAAGGGAAACTTCGCAGCACAGTGCTTCTCTGTCTCTGACTGCATCGTCGGCAAAGCAGCCTGAAGTTTTTAAAAACGAGGAGTTGTTAGCACCATAGAGAGCACGGCGGCACAGACCGAGCGTTTTCTGACCGTCACCGCGGCAGAGCTTCCCCCCCTCACCACGAGAAGAAGAGCCCACCCCCCTCCATCAAAGAGCTCACAGAGTCACACAGATCACAAGGTTCTCAGAAAAATAACAACAATAATAATACATGATGATCCAGTGGAGGTTTTTGTTCACACTGCAGCTTTTTGTATTGAAATCTGTGATTAAAAAAAAAGGACCTGCAGGCTGAAAAACATGTTATATCTAAGTTTGTGCAGAACCGTCAACATGCAGATGTGTGTTTTAACTTTTATCGGATCTTATTTGTAGTTTTCTTTCAGTTGTAAACCTTGAAACCGAGCTGACTGTGTGTTCTGCAGTCGTGTTTTGTCGTAACAGCGTTACAATGCAGGACAAAAAACACAACAAGGAGAAAGATAAAGATGTTTAAAGTGAAGTTGCAAACAGGTTTGCAGCCGGTGTAGTGAGATCAGCAGCAGCCTCACTGCCTGCTGTGTCAGGATGCATTCAGGCACAGTACTGAGTGTAGGCCACCTGCATTTTGAAGCACCAGGATCAAATACACAATCACTGTTGATGTGCACGAAAAACTAAAGAAAGCAAACTTAAAGCTTTGAGACTGTAACATCTGTTTCTTAACATGACTGAAAAACGCAGCTGTAACAACTCGTGACTCTTCTAAAGATCATAATGTTAAACATGTGAATTAAGGAAAACAGATTACATTATTTTTCCTCTTTATAGCAAAAAACTGTTTGACAAAAAGATGCAGTGTGAACGCAACCACAAACAAACAGAGTGAAAATGATCAGAAACACAGATGTGACCTTCCTTTCGATGCCGGCCTCTCTGAACAGTACAGAGGATGCAGAGTTCTGCATAATACAGAAATGTGAGTGTTGAACGTGTGTTTTTTTCTGTTCGTAGTCGTTGTTAGAGTAGCACCTTGTTTTAGGGGGGGGGGGTTTACAGCTTAATCACCTGAGGAAAAAGCTTGTGCACATTTATCATAAACGGACTGAATTCTCACAGGAGAAACACTGCAAACATGACGAGGACATTGATCACAACATCAACCGTCTCAGATGTTAAACAGCATTTTTCCAACATGAAACTGTCGACCAGATGAGCGTGACATCGACCTCAGAGTGTCTGTAACAACTGGAGGAGATTAAGTTGAGATTTACCTCCATTTTCTTTGAAATAACCCCGACTGAAAGGTTAAGATGCTGCGTAAAACGTAAACACAGAATGCAAACAAACTGACCAACAACGGCTTTAAAAAGCTTTCTGAGCCCATGAGGTGACGTCCTTTTTACAGTCATGAGCTCACAAAGTGGTAAGATACCTGCTTTTGAACCACTAGATCCCCTTTTATACCCAAAAATGACAATAATACCTCTGATCAATTAAGCTCATTAAGGTAAAACATTACATACATTTGTCTTTGTGCTGTTTTTATTTAATTATACGTCAAAAAGAATAAGCATTCTGTATTGTTTTACACAACGTCTCAACTTTTCTTTTTAGAATTGTGGTTTTCAAAGCCATTAAAACACCAAGTCTGCACTTACAGGGACAAAACAGCACACATAATTACATTATTCCTGTGGGGATTTTTCTTTAACACAACACTCGTCAAGCTGGCAGGCTCATTGTTTCTGGTTTTTAAGTATTAAGAGGAGATCAACATAAATTCCTCACGACTTTTTTAATTTAGCTTATTTTGTCTGTTTCTAGTCGTCAGGAAAGCTGTTTCTTTAAATCCAAACTTTGATGATTTTAGTATTTTAAAAATGATTAAAAAAACCCAAAAACAATGAACACATTTACACAGGTTTCTGGATGAAGGTGAGAGACGATGCAGGAGGAGTTTTGGTTGAGCTGGTTAGAAACAGACCTGCAGGCCGTAAAAACGATCATTTAGCACACACGTCTTAGGTCCTTATGTGGCAGGGTTCCTATACATCTCTGCATTCCCAAATCCCAAATCCTGGACCTTCTGGATGACAGATATCAAAGTAGTTTTCCATCTTATATAGACTTTTGCAGCAGTGATGCATAGGAACCCTGCATGTGAACAAACAGACAGAACAGCTTGTTGCGGGCAGGAACGATGCAAAAGGGTAAATAACTGTTGGATTACAGACGAGACGGGTCAGTGAGGTAATACTACTTGAGGTCTGACAGCCTTTAGGGTTCCAGTTGTGTTGACGTTGAGGACAGTTTAGCAGTTTGAATGTTGCGAGTTAAGACATTTTGCTGATAAACAGAACATTGGTTCGCTGCGTCACACAGATACAAGAGTTAAGAGCTGTATGTTCCTGAGGGAACGATCCTCCCCCCAAGGTTAGAAACACACATTTATAAGCACCAAATGACCAAACAGCAGTCATTTAATCCAGAATTTCATTATCAAAATGTTCAAAAAACCTCAGCCCCCATGTGCGAAACCTGATTTTTTTTTACGAGTTATTTCTCAATAAGCAACAATATTGAACACTGGCTATCCTGCAAAAGAAAAAAAAAAAAAGGTTTACACAGAATTTGTGACAAAAACAAAATCCACTTGTCATTCAGAAATGTTCTTAGTGAGAGTTTCCTAAACACTGTGCAACTTTGCACATATTTGCAACTCCAACTGGCAGTGAGACAAAAACAGAAAAAAAAAAAATCCCGTTAACACACCGATGTGACGTCAGTAATCTGCAATCACTAAAGATGCACCCGTGTTCATCAAACCAGCCCGTCTGCGCTGCTTCATACTGAGGAAGTCCTGCTCTGGAGAGGAAAACTTGCAGTTTGCTCTCAAATTAGAAATTTCAATTAACTTCCTGTGGGCGAGAACGTGTCCATGCTGAACACCAGATTTAAATTTGGACTAATAGGACGAGATGCTTTTCTCTGCTGCAAGCCTGTTGTTAAGACCAGAGAGGCTGCTGTGTATTTTACATGGACGAAAAAAAACCCATTTCTGTTGCAGCTTTGAGAGAGATCTGCAGTAAAAAGTTCAATAAACATAGAAGGAAATACATGGAATAATAGTGCCAACAACCTCTGCTGCTGGCAGCTGAACCCAAAAGCTGTAAACATGTGGGTGTATCAGTAATTGCCTGCCTGGTGCTGCAGAAACTGGGGATGGATATTATGGTGTGAAAACATGGAGATTAAAATCAATGAAGATGAACAAGTTCTCTGCAGGAAATTTCTGAACACGACTGCTTATTGTTAAGACGTAAAATGGTTGATAATGTCCCAAAAAAAAAAAGCATGAAGAAGAAAAGATGACAGGTGTATATTTCATAGAAGGCAGGTGAGATGAGGAGCACGAAGGTGGAGGTCTGACGCTTTTTCGCTTATCTGCCCCCTAAAACTCATTTTAATGCTATGAGAGCAATGATAAACACACTAAAGACCCCACATACACACACATGGCAGAGGATTTGATATATTTTTTTGTTTTGTGTCTTTCTCAGACAACATAAAGATGCATTTATATAATTTGATACTGATAATGAGTCTGTCTTTAAAAAAATTCCTAATTTTATCACCTCCGGACATTTAATCGCCCAAAATATAGATAGCACTTCTGGGATCCACTCTTTTCTCTCTCTCTCTCTCTTTTTTTTAACAGTCTAAAGTCTCTCTTACTCTCTTCAATCTCTCTCTGTAATGACATTTTATGTACAATATCGGTATATAGAACATAAATTACTACACAAAAACATTTTAGCCTATTCACAATTGACAATCATCAAAGAACCCCGATAGCAAAATTAGACAAAGCCAACGAAATGAAAATTAAAAAAAAGAGATTCAGAGACATTTTACTTGATAAACAGCTTAAAAATTGATGCCTGTTGTTATATAACTTTTTCTATATACTTTCTGTGCTCCCAAGACGTGTCGAGTGTATTGTGAAAAGAGGAGAAAACAAAAACAAACACCTTTTTTTTCTATAAAAACACATCCTCCCGTCCTCTCAAGTCTTTTTGTCTCGAAGGGGGGAGGATGAAATCCGCATGAAGCTCAAAAAAGACGGTCACGTGACTCCCGACATCTTGGTTTGCGTGTAAACAGAGCACCAGTAGTGTCTTGGTTCCATGTGTCTCTTCTGTACAAAAGTATAAATATATTCTCTCTCTCCATTTTTTCTTTTTTTTTTTGTTGTTTTTTTTTATTTTGTTCACATATCTAGGATGAAGCGGACAAAAAAAAAAGGTTGTTTTAGTTCCTTAAAAACACACCAGTGTTTGCAGTATCTGTGCTGGAGGTTGCCAGTTTTTTTTTTTTGTTGTATCCCCCTCCTCCCCTCCCCCCACACTGCTTTTAAAGATCTCGATTTGCTGGCTTGTGTTGACTTTTACCGTCGGGTGTTTTGCTTGGTGTTGGTTGATCGTCTTTGCATAAATAAAAAAAGGTTTCGGCACAGTCCGCGGCCACTGGTCCAAACAGAAAAGAGAAAAAAAAACAACCGTTGTGTCCGTTTTAGCTACAGCAGATCCATCTTGGGTCTGTAATGGAGCAGGAGGGGGGATTTCTGCAGGGAAAAACAGAAACACAACCTCAGTGTGAGCAGTTTATGTGAAACTCTGTTGAAATATTTGCTAATTTTCTCCTCCAAACAGCAATTAGCTCTTCATCTGTACATTAGCACATGATATCTGTCAGGTTTTGTATTGCTGAACATGTTAACATGTGTGTGGATGTCAGAGAACAACTGTGGAGGTTTGTGTTGTTTTTCAATCATAACCAAAGGGAAAATATGTGGAAATATTATAATATACTGTTATACTATTTATTAAATTAGCCTTTAATGGTAGCATGTCTGATCAGCTAGCTTGCGACAGAACAAAACAAGTGCTATTCTGAGGGAAACACTAAGCTAACCTACTTAGCTATAGTAATTGTGTTCACATCCGGACACTAGCATGCTAACATTCTATGAAAATTTCCCTTTCTATACTAATAAAAATGGTAATGAAATGTTTACAGTCAAAACAGTTACTGTAAAAGTAAAGTCTAACTTCCCACCTTTCCAGCGATGTAACGTTTTTATTATTTACTTTTGCCCTGTGTTCATCAGAGTTGTTTAAAAAGCGCTATTGTTTTGGCCGTTTGCGACTATGGTCCATAACCGGACAAAACCTACTTCCTTCAAAATAAAATACTGTGCACTCATAAGAATACAGTGTTTTAGCAGTAAAGTTAAAAAAGATCACAGAAACTTCCGTTGGGACGATTGTCGCCCGAACGCGATTTTAGTGTTCTTACTGCTTGCTCTTATCACAATCACTTTAATGTTGTAATTAGACATTTAAATGTTTATGTAAACACATGAAATTTGACATGTAGATTAATAAACATGTCTAAAATACATCAACTGACGTTTGACCGGCGTTTGTCCAACGGTTATGACGGGAAAATACAGTAAGTCCGTCTCGGCCGAAGTGTTCGATTATGGACCAGAGTAGCATGCTAGTGTCCGGTTGTGGACACATATACGCTAGCTATTGCTAATAAAATACACCAGTGAGAGTTGTTGTTGTTTCTGCCTAAAAATGGATAGTTTGTCAACTTTAAATTAAGATGTTTTTACCTACTTTTGTCTAAAATTCAGAGTTAAATTGTTTTAAAAATTGCCACAGCTGCAGAGAGATTAAATTAATCCCATTTATCATTACAAAGCAGCGTAAGGATGTAAAGCTTGACACACATAGCAACAGTAACTTAGGGGGGCGGAGCTTAGTGAGTAGTCAGTAGGTAAGGGATGCCTTCAGGTAAATCAACTTATCTGGCCAACATATTAATGTAAAACTGAATTCAGAGTTTAATTCACTCAGAATGTCAGTATTTTTAAGATTTAACTGACTCATTTGTCCTAAAAATCAACAGTTTTATATGCAAATAAACAGCAAAACAACCTCATTAACTATGCAAAACTCTCTCCACCTTAAGCCTTAATATTCGTCTTTTTGAAGCATGAGTCACCTTAAATCTCCATCTTGTCACAACAACAAATTTCAAAGTGTGGTCCTTTCCCAAGATTTCCTCGTTGCATAAGATGTCCAGCTGTGAAAAACACAACAAAAGAGCAAATTAGAGGACAAATTCTGGCCACAGATCGTTCGAACATGAATCTCTGTTTCCTCCGCGGAGACGTTAAACAACATGTCCGAGTTTCAGGCTGCGTCTGAGCTGTGTGATGTAGAAATTAAACCACCTATAAGCCTCCTCTCTGCTCTCTGCTCTCATTTTTAGAAACAACGTCACAGTTTCTTGGAGAGTAAGCTGTTTTTAACAGGAAGTGGCCTCTGGCTTCTGAGCAGCAGAAAGGCTTTATGGGAAAAACAGGAGTTCACAAAGGCAAATATGCAAGACGACAGCGAGGTAAACATTAATACTCTGCTGAGCTGTAACTCAAATCTGCATCTGCCAGTTAAATACTGAGAGGAAGAGAGAGAGGGCAGGAGAGGAACACAGCCACAGCGTCACCTGCTGGCTCTGACTGGAAGGAGGTGCTGCAGCACTGAGAGAGCAGAGGAAAATGTTCAGGTTTGTGATTAGAAACAAGCCAAAAATAATCCAGAGGGACGGCAGGAGGGCTGTGACTTCCTCTTGAAGGTCAATGAGATGTTTTTGCAGCAAAATAAAAGGAAACTTCTCCTTGATTTTCTTCCACAAACCAAAACAGTTTTGAAAAAATGCTTTTTATCCTCATTAAAAAAAACCTGCAGGAGAAGATTCGTGACTATTGCATTCATGTAATTAAAAACAATCCTTTTTTCAGATTCTCAAATGTCAATATTTCATAATCTTCTTTTTCTTCTGTGATTATAAATTGGAGAATTTAAGGTTTTATTTACTTTTGGTGGCACAAAACAACCTATCCACATATTTTCTACTACTATTTCTACTCTACTTCTGCTTTAAACACTTTTTAATTCTACATAGTAAATCCGGGGTCACAAGATGTTACATATGAAAATATTTTTCTTAAGTTTTTGTGCCTTTTTTGTAAAATACAAGAGTTTTACCTCCACATGACTTTTTAAACTATTAAAAAAGAAATAAAGAGGGAACTTTAACCTTTGAGATAATAAATAATCTACAAATTCAGGGATTTTGAACTTTCCAGATAAACTTAAGAATCCTTTGTAGAACTGATTCTGAAGTGATGATGTTCATTCAAGAGGTTAGTCAGCTTCCTCTGTTCCTTTATTCAGATGTTTCGTTCCTGCGCAGACGTTTCAATGTGTGACAGGATGACAAAAGTTGGTTTACAAACATGAGGAACGAGTAAATGGGCCACTGTTCGCCGACGACGTAACGCCGCTGAAGAAAACAGCTTTTCATAGTCACTAGAAAAAGACAACAATGGCTGGTGGGGAGAACGTATGCCTCGCCCAAGTTGTGCAACGGAGGCCGACGATATGATGGAGGCTGCCCACTCATCTCTGTGACAGCCAGGAAAAAAAATAAATAAAGAGAGACGGAAAATAAAAAACAGGACACACGGGCGTCTGCGATGGTTATTCACAGCATCCCAAAAATCCATCTGTCAAATTATCACCCACTGTTCCCCCTGCGGCTCCGAAACGAGGCGGTAAAGACAATAAATAGAAAAAAACCACCACATCTAGATATCATCGAGGCTTGTTTCCTGCTAAATATACCAAACACAAAAGGCCTCGCGTGAGTCAGCGCAGGATAATAAACCGACCTTTATGTAATTTTCTTGTGATTAATCAAACTTTTTCCGATACACACGACGCCCAGTCGCTGCTCCAAACAAGTTTTAAAACAAAGGCGGAGAATTAAAAAAAGATTTGTTCCAAACTGCTACAAAATCCTCTCTGAAGGGAAAAATAAACAAAACATGGAGTTTCTGTCACATTTTAACAAGCACAGAGGATTGAATCTACATTATTAGTCAAACACTGGAATTAAGACGACTGAGAGCAGTAATCCAGAGTCTCAGTCATTCTGTCACAAAACCAAGATTTCTCACCCACTCGCATCTCATCCCGTCCTGCTACCCAGACGGATTCTTCTCAGGAGAAACTACGTGTTAAAACGATTATCTAACACTTAAATATTATTATAAATTTTGTTAAATTTAGATAGTTTTCCTTTGGTGAAGCAGACCGATGTTAAAACTTCAAAATGTCTTTAAAATCTGACCTGCTCTGAGCTGCAGGTTAAATCTTGAGTAACAGAACAACTCGACCGCTGCCAGATGTTGGTTTAATGGTCATTAATATGAAGATGTGATTACCGTAATTTCCAGACTATAAGCCCCTACTTTTTTCACACGCTTTGAACCCTGCGGCTTAAACTATGATGCAGCTAATTTATGGACGAAAATAAACGAGAAAGTGTGTGACGAAGTAATTCTGAGGCTGATGAAGACAGCTTTAGTGGTTTTGGTTGTTAAATTTAGTGGGTGCGGCTTATATTCCGAAAAGTACAGTAAGCAGGAAAAACATTTCAAAGGGGGCACAGAAAATCATGTGGTTTCACAGTTTTATGCCTTCGCTAAAACCATATTTAGCATGTGACAGATTAACAGCAGCCTCCTCCCTGCGTGTTATTGTGTTATCATCGGTACCTCATTAAAAGATGTCAGGTTGAGCTTTTTGGCGATGAACTTCTTGAGGTGGAGGACTGTGGCTTGTGCTGAGCAGCGGATCCACTTGCGCTTCAGCCCTCGAAGCTTGCTGCTGTTGCACTCCAAGCAGATGCTAACCTGTTGGAGGAAACACAAAAAACATCAGTCAGAGAGTTTTTACAAGACTTTTTCCTTCCTATTTTAGGTTGAAGGACCACGGCTTGCTCAAAGAAATTCAAAATTTTCTCAAAAACAGAAGTTTAGCAAACTAAGAGCATGACTTCAAGGATCTGTGATGAAAATCAGCAGGTTTCTACAACAAATTTTGGGCCTCATGTAGGGCTGCAC
>JAPZDY010000026.1:22868065-22886325 GCA_029783645.1 Ctenochaetus hawaiiensis | reverse complement strand
GGTAAACTGTTTTGCACCCCGTGCAATATTGTGGTGGAACACAAACGAAAATCATTGATTGACAAACACTTTTCTACTGCGAAACATATTAGGAGAATGGGTGAAACGAGTGGAAAATGCAACTTTTTAGCAATTTTCACTGTCTCCCGCAACTTCATCGCAACAAATACGCTTAAAACATCGCAACTTACATCGCAATTTTTTAGAAAAGCCGCTGCGAATTCAGACATTTCAGGCCGCAACAATCTTGAAAAACGCCTGGAAATCCTGGAGGGACTGACTAACAATGAATTTCTGACAAATTGAGATACCTAATTTGTTTAATACAGTACATTATGAGGTTTGGACCTTTTTGCACTATTTAAAATGTTGGAAACTGAGGAAATTTAACTTGGCACATCATCCACGCTCACTGCAGTTTGCAACAGGCACTTCTGCATCACATTCTGGCTGCAAACGGCTGCCATAGCTAATGGCGACCACTTTAAACAAGGCCACGAAGCAACTTTCAGCCGTGCTTCATTGAGAATACTCAGCGATGTAGCTACTGCTGAAAGAACCGAGCAGTCATTAACCTCACAGCAAGTTTTTATTTACAGAGGTGCAGAAACATGTCAAGAGCTTTTCAACCAAACAACAGCTTTCAAGCATTTTTGACTCTGACAAACAAAAACAAAGATGCACTCAAAGTTAGAAGGTGATTGATGGGTCAGTGAGTTGTAAGTCCACTTTGCAGCAATATATCAGAGCATCATGATGTCGGGCTTGTTTTTACAAGTTAGAAAAAGTAAAGACAAACAGCTCAATCAGGAGCTGATGAGTGAGGACGCTCGGCGCTGCACTGCAGGTCTGCAGACTGCAGGCTGATGTTAGCTTGATTAGCACCAGCTGGACACGTCTGACCCAACACTGATCAGAGCTGTGGGACCAAGACTCTGCTTATTTAAGCCGGGCATTGAACATGCTCTAACTTCAGGATCACTGATTGTATAACCAACCCTTATCTCTGAGATGAAGATCTGGGCAAACACACCGGATGACACAACAAATAAAAGATGTTGTTTGTGAAAATGGCTGCAAAGATTTTGATGCATCATGAAGCTCGCTGCAGCGTTGATGCAGACGGCACTAGCTGGGCGCCTCAAAAACTGTTGCTTGCTGGTTTCATTTATAAAGCCTCACAAACACGCTCACTTAAATTTACTGTCTGCTGTAAGT
This sequence comes from Ctenochaetus hawaiiensis, assembly GCA_029783645.1. Classification (NCBI taxonomy): domain Eukaryota; kingdom Metazoa; phylum Chordata; class Actinopteri; order Acanthuriformes; family Acanthuridae; genus Ctenochaetus; species Ctenochaetus hawaiiensis. Next base: position 22,885,107 of record JAPZDY010000026.1, on the reverse strand, counting down.
TTGATTTTTACAGAGCGCTCCCTCCCTCTGTGACAGTGCCCCGAGGCTCAGAGCCCCCACGTCCATCCACACTCCAGCTACGCTCAAAATAATCTGTGTAAAAGCATGATTAAGACTGAAACAAGCATTTGTCTGGTGGAGACAGAATCAAAGGATTAGCTTTGTCAGATAAAAGACAGTCTGAATACAGTTTCAACAAAGAGCAAAAGGCCATAACTTTGTGAATTCATGCTGCTTATCATGAGATCATTATTGGTTGGTTGAGCTATTAAACTTTAGCACCAAGTGTGATTTTTACTACTGCTGAGCGTAAATTACACAACTGCGACTGCAACATATCAGATATAAGAAGATTTAAAATAAACTAAACTGTGCAGGAATTTGCAGTTGTATGACAATGACAAAGTAAAGCAGTGTTTTAATTTGTTCATAATGCTTCAGGCTGTGATTTTATTATGTAAATTGTGACACCTTAACTTCTCCCTAACTAGCCAACACACTCTGATCTGGTTTAAATCACACAGTTTCAGACTTGAAGGGTTATAATTACCAGCTCCGTCACTTTCTAAAAGGGCTTTGGTGTCAAAATTCACCTGCCTTGCCTGTCAGAAAGGTTCCTGTCAGAAATGTCACTGCTGTAATGATCTCAGCACAGACTGAAGTCCACCTGACACTTATCCCGATGGGCATCTTGAAGCTTTATTTGCTCAGGGAGGGTTTGCTGAGCATGTGTTTTCTTTAAACATCGCTCCGCTTTATATTCTCAGTTAAACGCAATAAAGCCACTATGATTTGCATCTTAGCAGCTGAACCGGCGTGCGACTGGGATTTCTGAACTTTGCTTGAAGCCGCAGAAACAGTAGCAGCTCAGGGGAAATGAGGCTGCTCGTCTTCATCCCTGCTTCGCTTTTCTGAGTCAGAGAAGACTTTAATCCTAAAAATAAGATGGTCAACTGTTTGAATCTATTGCCGTTTAAACACATATTATGTAACATCAGAGGTTTGTTAATCAAAGCAACGGAAACAAAAGATGTAGTTCTGTGATGTTGTGAAGTAGCATTGGATCATGGGAGATATCGTCATCATTGCTAAACAACCATCAGTGGTGATGAAAATCTATGTGACGTTAGTTTGTGCAGAACGTTCTGCACAATATATGCCACTCAGTTAGCATGCCGTAAATGTTAGCGTGTTGTTTCTTGTAACTTCCTGTATAAACATTGCATACTGTGTTGCCCTGATTGTATTTAGACATTTTTATAGCAAAAAATGTAGCATATCTTACTTTTAAGCCACAGCCTCTACATGTCAGATGTTTTTCAAATTAAAGTCTCATTTCCTTTCGGACCTTTACTTCCTCTAAAAGAGAGGATGTTAACCCTCATTTCCTCACTTGTGTCGCACCATTGATTTAACAGCAGCAACGATGTGTTGACAGCCTGTAATGAAGATAATGTGAAATTACAACGATGCCATGAGAAGAGTATAAATGGCACAAAGTGGAGTGGATCTACAACTAACTATTACTTTTAATATCAATCAACGTCCTGAGGCGGGATATGTGTCACACAGCTGTCATCTCTGGCATTACACCCTTTTTTAATTCAAAATGCTTCAAGTGGTTTCATCTCCTCTTTTGTAATGTCTCTGCTATGGATAAGTACCTCATACAACCCCACTTAAAAAAACACTGAACTGACCCTCTAAGAGAGAAAAACCTGCTCAGGTCAAAGTGGACTTCTTCTGAAGCTCTTGGCCTGCTGACCTCCAAGATAACGACACCACAGATTGTGAGGAGAAGGGAGGATTTGGGGGGGAGGGGAGAAGTCCTGGACACCACCACCACCCTGTACTGTCAGATCAGCTCTGCCATGAGAGGCAGCTGGAGGTCACGCCATTTTAAAATGGAGGCAGCGAGTAGAAGAGGATGTAGAAAGATGAGAAAAAGATGGAAGATAATGGTTTTTCTTACATACATCAGCAGTCATGAAAATACTTTTTCCTATTGATAAATCAGTTGGCAGTTAATGCTATTAATCAATGACCGATTAAGTCAGAAAATGTTGAAGAAAAATGGCAAATACAATTTCCCAAAACCTAATTATTTCATTTATAAGCAATAAAAAAAGAAGAAGCAACAAAACATGATGAAAGTCGGTATTTTTCAGAACTTAATGAGCAAATGTTTGTCATTTTCCCTCAACTGACTTAATAGTGATCAATTGTCAGCTCATTTTTTCTGACTGAAGAAGTTAATCCATTGATAAAAATGATCATTTCAATACTAAACCTCTAATACAGTGTCTATATTAAGGGATGTGCACTGTGGTACAGATGAGAATAAGTTTAAAAATACACAATTATTAACAGCTGTTGGTCAAACAAAATATCAGCCCTCAGATTTAACAAATGGTAATAATTTCCCATTTCCATTTCTCAGAGTAAACACATTCAAATGCACCGTTCAGTCTGCGGCGCAGAGGAGACTTGCTGCAACAAGGAGGATGCAATGAGCCATTATGTGGGTTTGTTAGCGAGCAGGCTTGCAGCAGCGCAGCTCTGTCTCGCTTTTCCAGTTTTAACCACAAACTGTCGGCTTCAGACCGCAGGCAGAGAGAGGGTGAGTCTCCCGAAGACCCGGAGATGACAGTTATTACCCATTTACTGTACAAGTTAGACTGAAGCACAAGGCGAGCGAGTCATTAATATCTCATTTGGCCCACCGATGTTGATTTACAAAAGCTTTCTCCGCTCGTTAAACTGACAGAGATGCTAAATGGTGTCGTCACATCGCTCTGTTACAGACTTTCAGAAGAAGTTTGTGCAAACGCAGACCCTCGCTGACCCTCGACCACGTTTCATCAAACAGCTGACAGACCACTAAATAAAGGCTGAACTGTTATATTGTCTGTTTGTCTGCCCAGATTACTGCAGTTTGCTGTGAGAGGAGCAGGGGGGAAGGTATGTAAATGTTTTCACACAGTTATGGAGGTGCAATAATCATCTCCTGACAAATCCTAAATCTCAAACTCAGTTCATCTGTCTTCTCAAGTCTAATTTTACGCATCGTGAAGAAGCTTAACACTCTCTCCTAATCATTCAACTAAAAATTGAGTGGGCGGGAGGCCTCCATTAATTAGTGGTTAAAAAAATATATATCTAAAAGCACAATATTAAACTGCTTGGTCTAAGGATAACATGTACATGAATAAGGCAGACAAAGATGAGAACATAAACAAGGAAATAAGATTCAAGTTTTGTTTTTTCAGGTGTTTGTCGACGTCCTCTTTAAATTTAATGGACCAACTAATTAGACTGAATAGAATTTTTATAAAACCACATGTCAAACACTTTACTTACTGCCTTTTTCTTTGGTTTAGTGGTTGAGGCATTAATGGACACATTAATATTTACAGCTCAGGAAGTGAAAGGATTTCAATTTACGGGCTTTGTAGTTAAGTCGTAAACTTCCCACCACCAGCAGTGAAACAGCTGTTAAATAAAGGCAATTTCTTCATAAAAAACAGCAGAAACATGACAGAAACCAAACCTTAATTAGGATATTTTATGCACTCAGCTACATCCTGCTTGATTTATGCCAAAAGTTTGGGAGTAAATGTTCTGTCAGCTGTGCTAAACCAGATAATATTCACAGTTTTGCCCTCATTGGTTTCTGTGAAAGTTGCTTGAATCAGTGCAGTAATGCAGCCCTGATGCAACTCCTGCAGACTGATCACCGTGTCGGACAAACAACCTGAGGACACAACTGAAAACACTTCACCCTGGAAAACCAGGCGAGTCCATGGCAGCTAAAAGCAGGTGAGAATTACCTCTTAAATCCGCCTCATGGTGTTTACTATCTTAACTTTACTCATTCATTCAAGGCCTAAGTTTAATTATGACTTGACTTAGAGAGCTTTCACCTGTCGGATAGTCCAGATGTTTATCAGCGATGTTCTAATGCCCTCATGAGTGTGATCATGTCAGAAAACTCTCCGAACAAAGACAACCTCAAGAATGAGCAGACGGGACATCAAACTTAACAGAATAAAAAGGACTCCATGACTGTTTTTCTCCATTTAAAACTGACTGTCTGTCTGTCAGCTGGTGTTTTTAGCGTCAAAAGCAGTCTGATTCACACAACTTACTGATGATCAGTCATTTTAAATGTAAACATGAAAAGAGATTTGATCTGTGAGGGAACAACAAGGCCATAAGTTTCATCTGAAAAACAGATGCAGCTCCACCTTTCTGAAGGACATCATCTGATTTAATGTGGACTCCTGTGTGCTCTGGTCTGAATGCTGCTTCAAATAATTCTACAATTAAAAATTTTCATCTCGCTGCTAAAACAATCAAATTTGAACAACCTTATTAGCATTTTCTTTAGTAAGTGTTGTGTATCTTCTAGACTAAACAGTGACTCAGGAAAAGGGATCGTCATTTTTTGGATCCAGCGGGGAATTCTGCCGTCCCGTCTTCTAAATTATGTCTCTGAGAATTTCATTACACTTGTTTCCACCCCGGAGCTTTTCTTCACCTGAGCCCCCCCCAGAGACTCAGAACCGTCAGTGTGTTTTCACTGCAGGGACGAGGGTATAAATCAAGTTCAGAGGACATTATTTTACCCTTCAAAAGAGTCCGTGCTAAAAGGAGTAGCACCTTCAAAAAGTGGAGGAGTTTAATGGATGGGGCTTAACGTTTCTGATGGATCAAGTACTTGCAGTAGTTTATTCTGGACCGATGAGGTCTAGTTTTTGGCCTTGTTGAATGCAGTGATGACATGTAAAAACAGCTTTTCTTTTTGTGATAAAAACACTGAACTAATTTGACTTAACATGTCTTTAGATCACAGTGGAAACACAGACAACAAGTGGCTGAAGTAACCTTTTAGTTCCTTGAGATTTAGGTCTTGGGAGGAGAAGTTAAGGTACTCAAGGTGGAAAAGTGCTTTAGTCTGCATGCGACTGGTCAACGACGTCAAAGTTAAACAAAGGAGAACTTGCATATGGCTTTATTTTAAATGCATCTGCTGATCTCAGCAACCCTTCGATCTGAAATGAGCTGAATTTCGACACTTTTAAATGCTGGAGTGAAAAAAAAAGAGATTTCTGTTGTGATAACTCTGTAGAGAAGTGAAATCCTGTCTCACAGCTTCGTAAACCGCCGTGCTGTGTTTAAACATCTGATAAGCCACTAAACTTCCCAGGCCCCCCCAACGCTGCAGCTACTTGACTATTTTAAAACCATCTAAATACCCTCTAATGCTCCGAATGGCATAAATATTTCTGTTGTTCCTGTCAAGGGAAGATTTACAAGTTTTTACCCGCCGTAGTTCTTTCTGAATCTGACAGGACTTTAAATCACACTGGACTGTCCTGCCCAGTTCCTTTTTCCTTACACAAATCTGCTGAATAGTGCATCTGTATCTGATTTACTTTTTTCGACAGAATTCTTCTTTTTTTCATTTCTGATTTAATGTTCAAAAGACGCTGTGTCGAGGAGGAGAAACTGAGACCAGCGCTGAGGATTTTAAACTGCAGCTTGATTTGTAGGCGAGGGATTCTCTGCAGTTACTCAGTAGCTCATTTAGGAAGCAGCCTGAGATAATTTCCTGTCCAAGAAAAAGACAAATGCATCTGTTGGCGCTTAAGCCATTATTTAGTTTTATTCATTATCAAGTAGTATAAGTCCTTAAGAGGTCACATCCTGCTTGTCTGTCCTGTAGGGTCGACAGTTTTATCAGACTGCCCCTTGGGACTATAAACACTGTTTATCACAGCGTGGACGCATGTTAGGGGGTAACTGGTCAGAATAAATGTCTGTTTGATAATTTGTAGTCACTGTGCGCTAGAAATCTTGCCAAACATTTTTTAAAAAATCCCACAGAGGTCAGAGGTCAACAGTCCAGAAATGCTGCGAGTAATTTAGGGTTTCCCTGCAAAGTAAGCAGAAACCTGACATGAAAGTTGATGCTTGGCGGGTATGTGCGGGCTTATGCAACAGCCATATCATGTCTTTGAGTGCAGGCCAAGTATCATTCAGCTGGCCAAGAATCATCATTCAGGTCAGCGAGGTCCTTGAATGAAGATCAGCAAAATGAGGCTTAGCCTGCTGCTACTAAAAGCAACATCTTTATCTAAAACTACAACTGTTTTATCAGCTTAAATTAAAAAAGTGAGGCAGAGAAGAGCATCTTTTCGCTTCTGACTGAGTATCTTAGATGTTGGTGTCAAGCTGGTACGCTTTTCTATAATATAAATAAGATGTTAAATGAAAGAGTGAGAGCTTAATCCAAAGAAAGGCTGGATCTTTTTCCTCTCTGATAGTAGAAAGCATCAGAGTGTCTGGCTTTTCAGACACAAGCTGGCTGGGTGCAGTTCAGCAGCAGCATGTTTACCAGATTTGATACTACTGAAGCTCACAGCAGCAGAAAAACACTCGCTTAGTGCTTATACTTCAAAAAATTATAATTCTTAACTGCACTTTCACAAATCCGTTAACTAGCAGGCAGCACGTGAGTTGAGCGCTTTAGTAACCAGCCTGTTAGTCAGGTTGTGGAGGTTCATCTCTTTGTCACTGTGAGCAACATGCACATGATGACAAAGCCGAGCGCAGCTTTAATGTCACTGTGCAGAAACTGGCTTTACTTGAACTCAACAGCAACAGGATTAATGCTCTTTGGTTTCCCTGCACCAAAAGTCTGCTCTGTATCAAGGTCTGTGGTTTACAGTGCATGCATTGATTTTGGTGATGTGCAGTTCAAAAGATGTCTAGACATCTACGCTACCGTTAAAATTTGCCTCAAAGATTGTAGATGTCTCAGTTCCATGTTGTTTCAATGACAAAATTTAAATGTGAACTACATATTTAAGCATACAGTGTAAAACTCCTCATCTTATCAAATCATGTCCAGCCTACAAACCTTGTTTTCCTACAAAAAGTGAGAAAAGTGATTTAAAAGATTTGAATCCATTTGTATCTATAAATGGAGGAATATGATCGCTGTACTATAGTGAGGAAAAAATTCTTGTCTTTTAGAAAATTTAACTTTCAAGATTCCAACATTTCCTGCAAGAATCCAACTGTGCTCTAAAATACAGAAAAGTATGTTGCTTCGAATGACGATTTGCATTAATTTGCATAATTTCTGATATGGCTCTCCCACAAAACGGTTAAATTACCTCGTTAAAAAATCTTAAAACTACATCCACCGCCCCCACACTGAATAAAAAAAGGAGACTGAATGAACATGCAAGTATTTCACAGCTGGACACAAAGAGTTTCTTACTTCACCTCTCAGTCCATTTCAGTTTTTGTGCACTTGATGCGTCAAACATCCTATCACACTTTTGCAAGTTGCATTCTGAATCTTAACTGACATGCACAAAAGCCTGCTCTTTTAATCACACATGGCTAACAGCTTTAATGTGTCTACGATGAAACTTTGCTTCTTCGTAAGATAACAGCCCTCTGGTGTCAAAGTGAATGGGGACTTTAAGGACTTAATTACAGTCAAAAACGCCTTAATAAGACAGTGCATGCCTTAAGATGTGGTTGACACGATGCTCATTTATAGACACACACTTCTCAACAACATTGAGCCCAGTTTTAACCCAGACACCTACACCTTCTGACCTGCCTTTCACCCTCCCCATGCTTCCTGTGTAGCAAAACCCCTTTGCAAAGAAAAAAAAGTTGAGGAAACCCCAAAATTTAAAGCCTGATCTCTCCATCACAATGAAACATGTTACTCGCTAAGTGATGGTGACATTTTTTATATTTGCATCTAACCGACCCCCCCACAAAAAAAAAAAAAACTGCACAGACTTGTTGGCTGCTTTCTGCATGCCTTCCCCCCCACCACAATGTCACACAGGGCTTGCTGCTGCAGCAGCAGTCTGGCGAGGGGCGACATCCACCCTGAAGAAAAAAAATGCACCAACTTTCTGTCTTGATTTAATCCAAACCTCATGTAGATCCTCCACACACACACACACACTCAGACACACACACACACACTGAACTTTGGACGGCAGGAGGAAAAGGTTAGCCTAATGGTGGACCAGGAGGGCTTTTTTTTTCAAGAACATTCCAGCTCAATGGGAAAGAAGAATTGGTGTTTGGTTGAGAGGAACAACAGCATTTAAACATGACGAGACAGGCAGAGAGGCGGCAGCCCGAGCCTCCTCTCCGGTACGGCTAACCGTGTTCACCCCGGCTAGCATTAAAGCCGCCTTAACGATGCACGTTTCCCCCCTTAAAACCCCATCCCCGGTGTGCAACTGCAGGGCCCGGCGCCGCCATACACCACCACATAGACACATAAAACAACACGTATAGCATGCCCCGAGCACCAAGCGGATAGAGACATGCGAAAAATGAGCAGAAGAGCGGCACAAACCGGGACCGTGAGCCGGCGGTTGACCCACCGAGGACGGAACACAAAGAGAACAAGTCCACTTGGACGAACTAACCTGTTTGGGAGCAGCACGGTCCGCTGGATATTGGGTTGAATCCGAGTTAAATCCACTATCAGTAAAACAAAGAGACGAAAATGTCCGAGCGGCCGCGGAACAGGCCGAAACAGCACTCCTGGAGCAGCGCTGCGCATGCGCAAAGCACAGCCGGAGGTGGAGGGGGGTGGGGTGAGTGAGTGAGACTAATTTTTTAAAATCGATCCGCTAAGTGTGTCATTTATTATTAATTTCCAGGAAACGGCAGTCGCTTTTGTTTTATTGTGTTTGAGACACAAAAGTCAACATGACAAATATTAAACCTGTTGTTCTCTGAGTCTGAAAAAAATATATTAATTCGCCATAATTAACTGTTATTAATTAATGACAACCAAATGTAATTCATTGGTGTGGTTTGGGAAAAAATATATAGAGATATTATTGTGATTTTATTATAGATCAATACATATGAAAGGCTGGTGGAGGACAAAGAAAATTAATAAAACACTGAATATCTTAAACAAATTTTTAAGCTATCAATATAATTTTTACTCTGAACTAGAACAAGATATTATGAGAAATATTGAAAGAATGTGTTCCTCATATTTGCAAGAGTAAATTACAATTCCATTTAAACACAGCAAACTTCATCAGCTTTGGAAACTTATTTAATTTGCTTGATTTTGTCACTAGTCGCACTGTGAATTAACATAAAAATTGGGAAGTTGCCATAAGAACAAGTACAATATCAGACAGAAAGTAGAACTTTGTCCTTTTAATGTTTGATTAAGACACATAAACCTCAATATCTCAACTCCAATTTTCACCCACAAAGTTTCATTTCATGCTTTCAAAAGCATTTCTCAACCATGGAAGACGCTGTAAACACCAACAGTGCAGTTTCAATTATGATGTTTAAACAAAATAAAGGATTTCAACAGGACCAGAAACTTGTTTTGAAGTATTTAAAGTGATTCTGTTTCAGTAGAAGCCTTGAGATTGCAACATTTAGGTATAAAGATGATGGCTGTGGTTATGATTTGGAAAGGTTGAGGTTAGGTAAAGAATCGGTCGGTTTTGGTGAAAGGAGGGATTGTAGGTTACAACATGATCTCTGCCCAGAACTGCAGTGGGATCCTCAAAACATGTGGCCACACTATTGTGATTTAATATTGCAACACTCTTAGAAATAATGATGGCGCAATAAGAAAAGGAGCCACATTTGCCAATTTCTCTGTTTGTGGTAAAACCACGGGGCATCTGCTGACACTCAGAGGTTTCAAACCTCCGACCTTCCCATTTATGAATCAACACCAAGCTGCAGCTGTGTTTTTGTGCAGGAGGCAGCTACTCAAATAAAACCTTTACGAGATGTGGTAAAAATTTATTTGATGTGGTGTTAGTCACTTTCAAGAAGAAATGACAAATTACTTGGTTGAGTTGTATTTTTTGAGGCTGACTTTGATTATTTAAAATTAGGATCATTAAATGGTCCCTTGAAGAAATGAATCAGCCACATTAATGCCTCCGACGATAATGTGTCATGGCTGCAGCACATTAGTCATCACAGATTTATGTAAAACTATGTATCTGTGTGTATGTGTAGAATTATGTGTATCAAAAATGAATATTCCTCTCTATATTAAGGCATCTAAGATACTTCCCTGTAAAGTTGTGCCAATCAGATTTGCTATTTGCTCTTATTTGTTTCTACTACACTTTATTTTGGAATTATTGTATTTTTTTCTGACAGCCTTTGTAAATTATTTAGAATATTTGCATATGGGTCTTTTAAAAACTTGTAAAATGTTATCCCACATTATTAATTAAACTATTCAACGGTTTATGCAAGTGCAGCTGAAACAATTAGTTGATTAACACAACTACACTGATAATCATCAAAAGTTATTTTTTTTAAAAATCCCTTTTTATTTCCAATGAACTTCTATGAGAAGCAAAATCACAGAGAAGTGATTCAGAGACAACAAAGGGTTAAAGAGAGGAGGAGTTGTTCTGCTCAGTGCAGTCAGAGAAGTGAAGATCTCTCACTCTCACGTTTCCTTTTGCTAATTAAAGACAAAAATATCAAGAGGGGGGTTGAACTCTCAATTGTTTAATAATGCAGTGATTTCTTACATGCAAACTGACAAACAACCACAAACAAGTGTTTTATTTTCCTAATAAAGTTGAAAAATGTTATAAAATACCAGAAAAAAACAGAAATGTTGTTGGAAAGATGGAGCACACACCTCTTGATCACACATATCCTGTATGTTATTCAGATTCTCAGGGTTAAATAAGCACTGATGTCTTGCAGGCTTTTAATTTGGCAGATTTTCAAACAGGATGAGAAGTCAACACACATTTTTCCACGCAGAGGCCAATTACTTTTATGATTTATAAAGTTAGTAATACTGTATGTTTGAATAAAAATACTTTCAGACAATAGCAACCACATTTCTCAAATGATCAAAACCACCCTGGACGATGAATAAATATCCAGAGTTCAGACAAAATATGCTACAGCACATATTTGGGATATGCTTTAAGTGTTTCAATTTATATGTATTTTATGTGCATGGTTGCATCACTATTGGCAGTTTGTCCATTAAAAAGGTAAAGCTGAACTGAACACAATAGCAGCAGAATATATATAAATATATTCTAAATATATATTTTTTTCATCAGAGTGAGAGATTATATATAGGTCTACCTGTTTTTTGAGTATTTATCTCCCAGATGAGCGTATTGTAGTTCATTATCAGCTATAAAAACTATGACTCTAACTTAACGTGTATTGAACATTACTAAAACATTTATTTATTTTGAATTATTATCATGTATTTATTGTACTAATTTGTAATGTGTTGCACCTTTACTTTGTTTACACCAAAGACCACATTTATTCATGATATTTTGTAGTTCATGTGGTCAATATTGAAGGGCAGGACTGGTTAAGTTTTACTTTGAAGGACCGAGTGGTTCCTCTCATTCGTAGAGGATCTTTGGTACAGTACAATGCACAACAATGACACTCCCGGAGACCAGCCCGAGTCCCGGGGAGGAGCCTGCTGATCAACCGGTCACGTTTCCCAGCCTTCAAACGGCTCTCCCGACATTCCTTTAGGAGATTTAATGATTTTATGACCACCAAAACACAACAGTGTGGACTTCTAGCTCGTATCTCAAGGACTTAAAACTGTTTTTTTAAATGTTTTTACCGACTTAAAAACCGCAAACTTTAACTTTTGCCATGGCGCGAATTTTTCCACAGTGTTAGCTAACTGTTAGCTTAACGTTAAATAGCCTAACCGGTGAACTTGCCGTTGACGCTAATGGAGGATGATGGCGGAGGGTCCTCCGAGGTTCAGCCTATTCCCTCCGATGTTCCCAGGGTACCAAACAGAGAGCTGAAGAAACTGCTGGTTTTTAAAGTTTACAAAAGGAGGTGGTTTGTCCTGCTGGTGTTGTGTCTGCTGAACTGCTCCAACGCAACGGTGAGTAAAACGAGTTAATCGACGTCAGAGTTACCTGACAGGTGTGTTTTCCTCAGGTGTTGTCAAAGTTCTAGTATCAAAGTTGTTGTCTTTGGTGAATATGCAGTAACTTTAAAGTTTAATAAAGCGTCAACTGAGGAAACATAACACAGTCTCACTTTTTTAATCGTATTTACGGTGGAAAACACGTCGAAACAGAAGATACGTAATATTATCACTGGTTTATAACGCTGTAAACGCATAAATGAGTTATAGGCATCATTACGTTCTCAGCTGGTACAGGTGGGGCGAGTTTTTATCACTTTATATGTAATCCATGAGAAACATCACGATCAATTTGCTGATTTTGCACTTTGTTTTAATCTGAGTCTGCAAATACCCAGTAATCAGTGCTGTCAAATAAATAAAGTGAAATAAAATGAACAATAATCGCCTTCAAAATGTAGAAAAGTAGAAATATAAAGCAGCATATAACGTTAAGTTTAATGCAAATACTCTAAAAAGTGTATTGCTTCTTGGGTAAACATATTAAGTCACAATTTACATAGGAAAAAAACAGATGCATTGCTAAATGAATACACTCAATCAAAATTATCATTCTTTTTTTTTACTTTCTAATGCAAAACTCAACAGACTTGTTTACTTGGTGTGATATCTGCTTGTTGTTTCCTGTGTAGTGTTTCAAATGTAAGACAATCACTGCTTTTTTCTGAGAGGCCTCTGAATGTCCTGACAAAATGATGAGGAACTCTTGGAAAAGTGGGGAATGAAATTTTCTGTGTTCCTTTAGATTTTAATTTATTGTTCTAAATTAAATTATTGTTCTGTTCTGGTTTACACATTATTTGAATCAAAAGTGTTTGAATGTAGCTTTATCAATGAAATAAATGAATTCCAATTAGACTGTGTGTTGCAGTGTGTTGCACATGATATCTTTCCTGAACAGAAACTGCAGTATTCAAACAATCGAGGTTCACATTTATCTCTTTATGCTCTAACCACAGTTTACATATGAGGAAACAGTAGCTGCACTTCTAACTATTCCCCTTAAAGGCCGACTTTGTTTTCCATTTCTAAGATATCTGGAATTCTTTTACCTTTTTAAATCGTTAAGTAACAGATGTGGGTTGTGAACAGTGGGGGTGGATGACATGTGCTGCCCCTTTATGTTCGGTGGAACTCGATATAATTCCCCGGGGGTGTTGTCATTGTAAAGCAGAGTGTGCCTGGAGGCAAGTGTGCCTGCCTCAAGTCTTGCAAACTGAGCCCCTCCCTCACCTATTTCCAGCTCCCACGGGACTCGTCCTCTCTATGGGACCCATTGTTTCCACGGGGCTGGTGTTCTCGCTCACAAAGGATGCTCAGCTGCACGGAGTCATTCATGATGTGGCAAATAACAGCCGACGAGCCAGTTAGACATCAATCTGTCGGACACCTGTGGTGTGCTGCCGATTGTTGTCTTGTAAACTGATTCAGGATGAATTTTTGAAGCGTATATTAGTGTTCAACCACAGAATCATTCATCTTTATACAAATTGATTTGATTTTTTTTTTTTTTAAATAATTATGACCAAGATAATTGCTAAGCAGAACATTTTATAGTATGTAAATACACTTGTCGGTGTCTTTGTGGTGATAATGACACAGTTCAGCATATTTTTTCATTTCTGTGGTGCAAATTGCAAACCTCTCTGCTGACAAAACTATTCCAGTATATGTGCAATAAGCTAATATTGGCTTGAGAATGTCTTTCCCCTTTTTAAATACCAAATTAATCTATAAGCACCAGTCACATGCCAGTGTTGGTGACCCAGTTATGAGATTTATGGTCTCTAGTGTTGTAGTCTGGATGTTGGCTCACCTTCACATGCACTTAGCTAATCTTGGAATTACTAGAAGAAATCAGATTACAGCTGTAATTTGAAGAATGCAAAAAATTTAAAAGGCTCTGTTGTGAGAAAGAGCACATAGTTTTTCATTCAGTGTGAATGTGTGTGAGCTTAACACAAAGTTATCTGTTAGGCAGAAAATATTCAACTTATTTAGGCATTTGGAATTTTGCTCTTTATTTTGACTTAAGTCTCATGTTAAATCAGTCGTTTGAATCAATTATCATTTAAAAATGATTCTTTTTATGTGTCTTTCCAGATATGGCTGACATTTGCACCAGTAGCAGACGAGTCGGCCGAGTATCTGAAGGTCACTCTGGAGGACATCAACTGGTTGTCACTGGTCTACATGGTGGTGGCCATACCGCTGAGCTTTGGGACCACATGGATGCTGGACACCCTCGGGCTTCGGATCACGGTACGGAGCTCGGTCTGAAAACTGAGACGTCACAAGGAGCTCAGTGTGATTTGTATTGTATCTACAACCGTTCTGTTTGATGTTGTGTTATGGACATTAACCAGGAACATAGTTGGTTCCCTTCTGTTCCGTTTTACTGGGAGATATTTGTCTCCATTGTAAGAGTTTTGTTTTTAAAACAATGCATCAGGGAACACTTCATGAACAAGAGAAGATATTTTTAGTCTTAAAGATTATTTTTGCATGCTGATGGATGCGGAGAGAAAACAGACCAGAAATGGTGACAGAGCTAAAAAGACTAGACATGACAAAGAGGTTTTTCTGAAGGAAACGGTGGAAGAAAAGTTAGAAACATGGATGTGATGTAGCGTGGATTACTGCTCGAATCCGTCACAGCGTTTTGATCTTTCGTCTTACTGCCATCTTGATCTTTGCAGATGATTCTGGGAGCCTGGCTGAACATGTTTGGAGCTGTGATACGCTTCTGCGGGCCGCCAGAGAATTACAGAGTCGTTTACCCATCAGTGATGTTTGGCCAGACCCTCGGCGCCCTCGCTCAGCCGCTCATCATTTTCACTCCCACCAAGCTGGCAGCTCTCTGGTTCCCTGACCACCAGCGTGCCACAGCTAACATGATCGCCTCTATGTGTGAGTGATTTACTGTTCATTACTGAGAGCTGTGCGGAAAACAAAGAACAGTGAACAATTTTTAACGTGAATTTTAAGGTTCAGATTGTATAAAATAGAATAATGAACTAATTAACTGTTACTTTTGGAGATAAGTTATGTATTAATCATTTATTTCAAAATTTTTAATATTATTTGGGTGTCATGCTGGTTCCTAATGTCACAGTGACTTAGTTTTCATGCTCTGTGTCTTAGTGGTAGGCAATTTTAGTTAATTTCAGCAGGAACTGAGTCAGTTTCATCACATGCTGCGAGTTGCAGGAAAGGATCTACATTTCTGCATGTCAGCAAACTTTTCAAGTGTTGACAGGAAAATGAAAAATGAGTCCGATGATTAAAGAAAAAAGATGTAAAAACAGTGTTTCAGTTTTAAAGGTTTGTACTTGAAGATAATGAACGATTTTCTTAAAGATACAGTTGTTAAATATTCTGGGTTTTCATAAGTTTTTTTAAAAACAAAATGAAAAGAGAGGTGACTGAAACAGGGAACAGAAAGTGTCACACTGCTGCATTGACTCTTAACACTGGACAGAAACAACAGTAACCCTCAATAGCACTTCTGTTTTTCCTCCTCAGCCAATCCCCTGGGAATCCTCCTCGCTAACATCATCTCTCCCATGGTGGTTCAGAAGTCTTCTCAAATCCCAGTTCTGGTAAGTTGAACTAAGGAAAAGTCTTCAAGTCATCTCATTCAGAGTCCGGTCAGGTTTCAGGTGGAGTGTTATAAATCTGATCAGTAGCTGGCTGAAGCATAAGACGGTGAATTTTGGAATAAATTTGCACCTGCAGAAATAAATCAAAAAGGATCTTCTGCACGTTTAGGACTTAAGTATATTATTACCTGTAATATGACTACCGTAATTTTCGGACTGTAAGCCGCTACTTTTTTCACACACTTTGAACCCTGCGGCTTAAACAATGACGTGGCTAATTTATGGAGGAAAATAAACGAGAAAGTGTGTGACGAAGTAATTCTGAGGCTGTTCAATTCTGACACTGAAGACAACAACTTTAGCGGTTTTAGTGTGCAGGAGGAGTGGGTGCGGCTTATATTCAGGTGCACTCAATAGTCTGAAAATTACGGTAATCATCGCTTTTAACTGTATGAGAAAGTTGGAAAAGTGATTGCTTAGGAACACTTGTGTCCTCTCTCTTAGTTACATGTCTATTAAACAAACAGACCAGACAAATAAAAATACTTTGTGTCACTGGACAGAGAATTAACTCCTGTCAATTACTTTTTGCCTCTTTTCACTGATTGTTTCAGACGTCACTTCAAATTTGAGCTAATGTTATTCTGTATATGATGTGAAAAATTCTGTGTCCTGGATTTTGACTGTTGACAGATAACTAAATTGTCTCCCTAAACCCCCTTTTCTCCCCCATAATTCCTGTCACTGTCCACCCTGAACTGTCCAATAAAGGCAAAATTGTCAAAAAATCTAAAAATACACCCCATCAGTTGGCCGAGAACCAGAGTTTTTCCACGGAGCATTGTGGTGATGCTGCAGTTAATACAGAAGACAGCAGCTGCTGCGTCTGAGGCTCCGGCCACCTCACCTGCTAATGATGATAAATTGTCTTTGATTTAAGGTGCTAACATCCATTTATCATCACATTATGTGTGTTTCTTCCCTCCTCCAGCTGATTGCATATGCGGTCCCGGCATGTATCATCTGTTTCCTAGCAACAGTCGGGATACGGAGCAGCACCCCCCCTACGCCGCCTTCAGCCAGCGCCGAGTCCTCCAGCTCTGAGCCGTTCGTACAGGGGCTCAAACTGGTAAGAACACAGAGGTGGAGAAAACACACAGGAAGGTAGACTTTTACATAAAAATAATGACTTTTAGACAAAATCACAAACTGATGCTGCAGCAGGAAGCAGCGTCACATTCCTGTCTGTAACCTTTTTACCTTCATCCTCAACTTTAACATGATGTTCACCAAGGGGAACTTTGTCTTGCAGCCAGAGAAAACAAAAAATGCACATAGATATGAACTAGGGCTGTCGAAGTTAATGCGTTAATAACGCGTTAACTCAAACTCCTTTTAACGGCACTAATTTTTTTAACACGCGATTAACGCACGCACGGTCT
>JAPZDY010000026.1:22817961-22835251 GCA_029783645.1 Ctenochaetus hawaiiensis | reverse complement strand
TAAAACATCGCAAGTTACATCGCAATTTTTTAGAAAAGCTGCTGCAAATTCAGGCATTTTAGGCTGCAACAATCACGCAAAACGCCCGCGAAATCCTGGAGGGACTGAAAGAAGTTGCTCTGATTCAGACGTCTGGGATTTTCTTTGTTCCTTTCTTAGACATCTTCATACCGTCTCATGACAGTCTGATGGTGAACCTGAAGGAAAGCAAGGAGGTACGTGTATGTTTTATTGTCAACAAAGATAACTATCCTAACTCTGTTTTCTCTCATTCCTTCATTATCCTCATTATTTTCCTTCCTTTGCCTCCTCCAGCTGGTGAAGGACCTGCTGACATCGCTGCCGGCCATGTTCAGTCAGAGCAGGGAGACCCACAGCGCCCTCGGCCCAGCGCTGCAAGCCGCCTTCAAGCTCATGTCACCCACCGGGGGTCGCGTCACTGTGTTTCAGACCCAGCTGCCGACGCTGGGGGCCGGTGCGCTGCAGTCGAGGGAAGACCCCAACCAGCGCTCGAGCACGAAGGTGAGAATGAGAGGGATGAATTTCACTTTACTGTAAACTCAGTGAACGCAGTGCCTTCCTTTTTCTTCGTACTCACAATAATGTTTGAGTTTGAGGTTGCTGCTGTTTGTCTGGTTTTTATCGCCATCTTTTGCCAATTTACAAGCCAACGTCGTTCTTTTTTTAAATAGACTTCTAAACGAGGGACATGCTGCGTCCTCTGTGATTTATGAAGTCTAAATCAAACCATGTGACAGATGAAACACAGCGGGGGAAAAAAACGACTCTTCCAAACCCCCCACTGAGTGGATTTATACATTTTCTCCTGACCATTTTCAGCACTGTGTTATATTTAAATTCCTGCCACAACAACATAATTGGATCTCATGTTTCAGTTTAGAGCATTCGTGGAGGATCCTGAGCTGAAGTCTGTGCTCTTGTCATCCGAGGATTGTGATTTATTGATCTTCATCATCTGTGTCCTATTTCTGATCTGAATAAAGCGCAGAGAAGTTGCAGCGGCGGTGTCCAACATGCATGAGTAAAACAAACTGAGAGCAGATGTGCTTTCTGATCTTTGGCTTCTGTGCTTTTAGGAGGATTTTGGTTTGAAAAAATGAGCCAGAGGAAAATAAACTAATCCAGCAATGAGTAAATCACACTCATGCACCTAGTCTGTATCTTTTTCCATGCTTAGAGGACACTTTAATCACCAAAACAGAAACAACACGAGTGTCTGTAACAGCTCAGGAGGATTTAAGCAAAGTTAAACTCCCTGAACCTGATGATGGTGACTTCCTCTCCTGCAGAGCAGAACACAAAGGGAGCGTTTTATAAAAAAGTCTGTGTCTTTCCAGGGAGTTCAGCACCTCGGCCCTGCGACAGACTTCTATAAGAAACTTGCACTGGACTGCTCAGGTCAACAAATCGGAGTGGATCTTTTCCTGCTCAGCTCTCAGTACACTGACCTCGCCTCGCTATGTAAGAACAGCCAACATTTCAACCTCAGCATCCATCATTTCAGACACAAAAGTTTCAGTCAGCCTGGCATTTAAAGTCAGAGAGAAAAATCTTTACGACTGTTAGATGGTTTACTGGGAGAAACGCTAATCAACCTCAGGTGAACTGTGAAGAACAACGTCTAATGAAAATGTATCTTTTTAACACTAAATTTGGATCAGGGTTGAGAACCACTCAGGAATTCTTTTATCATTTCAGTAATAAGAATTGTAAACAGACAGTTTTTCATTCTGTTCCTCCTCTTCTGTAGCATGTATCTCTAAGTATTCAGCGGGCAGCATCTTTTACTACCCTTCCTTCCATCACATCCACAACCCGGCACTGCTGGAGAAGTTTCAGAGAGATCTGGAGCGCTACCTCACCAGGAAGATCGGCTTCGAGGCGGTCATGAGAATACGATGCACTAAAGGTAACTTGGTCACAGCCGGCGAACATCTTATAGCTGAATGTGTAGCGTAAACATTTTCTTCTTCTCTTGTTTTGTGCCTTTTACAAATGTCAGTGTTTCTCTGCTCGCCCTCAGGTTTGTCCATCCACACGTTCCACGGTAACTTCTTCGTGCGCTCCACTGACCTGCTGTCCCTGGCCAATGTGAACCCCGACTCTGCCTTCGCTGTCCAGATGTCAATCGAGGACTCTCTGGCAGACTCGTCTCTGGCCTGTTTCCAGGCTGCTCTGCTCTACACCTCCAGTAAAGGTACACAAGTGTACCTACACACACACACACACACACACTGGTCATGGTGAGGAAATCTGTGTGGCAGCGAGCAAAGTAAATACAGACACGATGCATTTGAGAAAGACTCTTAAAACAAGGTTTGCACATGTGACGATGTGTTAATGTACTCAAGTACAGCTAAAAAAGTTAAATTACAATAGCTAAATAAAGGTTTTTTAAATTATTTTTATGTACACACATACTATAAACAGTAATTTTAGTTATTCCTTCCTTCATCTCTGCAGGGAAACGACGGATCAGGGTCCACACACTGTGTCTGCCGGTGGTGAACCAGCTGAGCGACGTGTACACTGGAGCTGATGTTCAGGCCATCACTTGTCTGCTAGCCAACATGGGTAAATCCGCAGCTGTTACTCTCTTAAAATATGTTGCTTCAACTTTATTATTCTATGAATGAACACTTCAGGAAATAAAATGCAAAAGCTTGCACATAATTATTAGAATAAATATCCTTTTAAATTTCCAGGAAGACAGAACTTATCTTTTAATTTCCTGTTTCAGCCATCGACCGGTCGATTTCGTCCAGCCTGTCCGACGCTCGTGACGCCCTGGTGAACGCCGTGGTCGACCTGGTGAGCGCCTACAAGAGCAACGTGTCGAACCTGCAGCAGTCCGGCCTCGTCCTCCCCGCCGCCATGAGCCTCTTCCCCGTTTACATCCTCTCTCTGCTCAAACAGGTGCGGCTGCTCGACACACTCACACTCACAAGCCTGAACATCAACTCTGAGTTACCCACCCCTTTACATAATCACAGCCCTGCCCTCTACACATACACTCCACTTAATGCTTTACAGTCATACACACTCAATATATTCTGTGACTTTATTCATCCACTCATTCATTCATTTTGTTAAGGGTGTGTCCACTTTAAGACACACACACACACACCCTTTGTATCAAATACAATGCCTAAGGTTAATCCACCTTCATTACATTATAATGATAATTAGCTGGTCAATTTGTCTTACTATCTAACAATTTCTTTAGTGTTAATGATGTTTGTTTTAATCTAAAAAAAGATAAACAAGAACCAGAGTCCGACGTCACTTTGAAGCAACATGAGGCTGAAAAACAGGACAAAACAAATATAAAAATGAACAGAAAATAAAGATGAACACACTCAGTAAAGAGGATTTGTATTCCCTTCCCAGAAAGCCTTGCGGACAGGCACCAGCACGCGTCTGGACGAGCGCGTCTTCGCCATGTGTGAGTTCAAGACGCAGCCGCTGCAGCAGCTGATGCGGATGGTTTATCCTGACTTGTATCGGCTGGACAACATGTCCGACCAGGTAGGACGCAGACGAGACCGAACACGAGTGGATTATTCTTTATAAACCAGTTTAGTCACAGGGAGGCGAGTTCAGTGTGGGAGCGGACAACCGAGCTCGTAACGGACAGTTTGGTTGGTTCAGATAACTAGAAGAGACTTTTTACATAACTGAAATCTTAATTTTAATACACAAACTTTCTTGTTTGATTGTTATATATGTGACTTGTTTCTTATGCGGAACCAAAATGAATGAAACCAACTTGAAAATCCACCAACGAATCCTTTGCCCTTTTTGTGCCACGCCTGCAGGGGGCGCTCCATCTGAACGACACTGTGGTTCCCCAGCCTCATCTGCTCCACCTGTCTGCTGAGAGGCTGAGCAGAGACGGAGCTTTCCTCATGGACTGTGGCTCCGTAAGCTTATTGATTTTATATAATTTATCCATAATTTGCTCAACAGAGATTTATTTGTCTTTTCAACGGTTCTTTTTTTGAGATCTAACGAGTTTCCTCCTTGATGCTCTTTCTTCTTCATGTGCTTAGCTGTCATCTTTGCTTTAAACAGGTTAAGATAACTGTAAAGTTCTGTAATCATCTGGAGAAAATAAAAGAGTTTTTGTTGTTTATAAGTCTTAATTTTTAATTTAAGGGGATTTTTGCCTGAAACAAAAATGAAATCAAGAGTAAATAATAAATCATTTGAGTTTTTTAACACAAAAATATGATCAAACACAGAAAAAATATTGGTTATAAGCAGTTCTTTCCTTGAATAATAGTTGTAGATATTCTAAATAGTGTCTTTTAGTTTTGATACCATGGACACTGTTTCATGATGACATTGATTAGAAAAACTAAATATGAAATAAAACTGTTGTTTTAGTTTCATAAAGGTCCAAACTTCTCATTCAGCTCCTAAATATGAGCGATTCATTCTACACATATATTCAGTTTTTCAGTGTTTAACTTTAATAAAAGTTTTGAAACAAGGTAAGACACTCAGCTCTCTGTTTCCGTCTCTGCAGGTGTTCTACCTGTGGATCGGTAAATGCTGCAGCGAGATGTTCGTCCGTGATGTTCTCGGCTGCCCAAACTACGCTTCAATCCCCCCCAACATGGTCAGTAAGAGACAAAACTCCGATATTAAACTGGATGCAAGCAGCTTTTGTTTAAAATGAGACGTTTTTTTATCCGAGAAAGTAGATGAAAGTCATTTCTGGAAAAGATCCTGCTCACTTTCATCATTATATCAGAGAATAACAACGAACAGGGAGGTGGTGTTATTGTTAAACATGTGACACACGCCGCCGCCCAGCTGCTGCATGAATGATGCAACTCAACATTGTACATGTTTCCCTTTAAAATGAGTCACAGGTTTGATTCAGAATAAAAGAGCGTCGCTTTTCCATCAGCATTGTTTAAAAAAAAACACCTCGTGCAGCAGAACTGATCTGCTGTTGTAGCTTTTCTGTCTTTATAACGAACTGTGTCGTTACCTAGAAAGCTCTGTCACCACCGCGCTGTGGCCCACAACAAACAGCCTCCGTCAGCTCCTGTTTACGCTGCTTATTGTGTTTTTTCTAGAAAGGGGCTGATGCCTCTCACAAACCCCCCCACTGCAGACCACGAGCTCATTTCTGTTCACCGCACTGCAGAGCTGGGATGACTGTGTGTGTGTGTGTGAATCTGCATTATCTGCTCTCTTATCTGAAACACACACACACACAGCAGGGGAAAATAACAGTGTTGTTGATGTTTTGCTTTTCCATTCTTTCCCTGTGTGAAACACCAGAGTCACATTCCTGAGCTGGAGACTCCTCTGTCCGAGAGGGTCCGCGCTCTCCTCGACTGGCTGCAGGACAACAGAGCCTTCAGCACCATGATTCACGTCATCAAGTAAGCACTGCCGCACATCTGGATGAACATCTGACTTTGACCTTACACATATTCTGACATCCAGATGCTGGATTTTTTTAAAAAAAAGGTCTGATTTGAGTCATAAAGAGGGTGTTTCCACCAGGAACCGAAGTTACTGAAACAACGAAAAAGTTTCACTTCCTCCTCCAGCAACGTTAACAGACGCCCAAAAGTTAGGAGAGAACGGAGTCAGAAGATGAGCAGTGTTTCAAAATCCTCGATGCTGTTCAGGGAATTAGCCCACGTTTTAACCAGGTTTTAAGTGGAACAGTTTTCATCAACACAGTGTGTTGCACAATGAGGAAAGTTGTGTAAATTCTGACACACTTGCTTTGGTTCCTCCATCAGTTTAAGGAAAAACCTGCTTTGTTTTATTTCAGTCCAACTTTCAGGCTCTGAACCATTTATTTTTGGTCCAAATGCTGCGGACGGTTCATGATTAGGTGCTTGAGCTGGAACAGAACCAGTTCCATGTAGGTTGAAGAGAGAAGACTCAGATTAAAGTTCAGTTAAAATGAAGAACAAGAAGAAGTTATATTCATCACTTTTCATTCCTTAAAACTAATCTTCTGAGTAAAGAACTGAGATTTGGCCGAGAAAAAGTGAAATACCCTCAAGTTGTTGTTCGTTTTTCTTTCTTTTTAGAGCGAAGGAAGCCACACAATGCTCACTTTGTTCTTCACTCCACCCACCAGGAATGTGAAACCCAAATGTTTTGTCAGGTTACAATGCCAAGCTGCCCAAATATAAACAATGTATAGCGGTACATAAAAATATGTTTTTTGGAAACGGCCAAAAGCACAGATTACAGTCTCTTCTGTGCTAAAGGTCACAGTCAGCCTGCAGTGGTGTCTCCGAGGAAAGAAGACTGGAAGTAAAGAGATCATTAGTCAAGTGAAAAGCAGTTTTGAAAATCGATTAATAGTTGATTAGAGAAAGAGATTCCAGCTGGTCAAACAGGATTATTTGCTAATTTTCTCTTCTGTATATGACTGAAAATGTCATATATTTGTGTTTTAGAGAGTAAGTCGTAGAAAATAATTCATCTTCTTTATTATTTCAAGTTTTTTCTTTAGTTTGAACTGTTAATTAATAACTAGTAAGTATGAAGGAGTGGTGGGGGAAGTGAGAGAGAGGCGAGGATGACAAATTAGTTCCCATTTAAAACAGAAGACGCTGCAATTTTAGTTTGTATCACTGTTGTTTTAAGGGTTAAATTCCCCCTTAAATTCCCCCAGCTGATGAATCTGCATGGAACAAATGATAAATTGACCTTTTTTTCATGCAAATATCTGACACATAATGCGCCTTAGTTCACAGTTTATGATACTAACAGACCATTCAATAAATTTATGCTCCACCTCTTTGCTCATTGGCCGGAGTCAGGAGCCACTGAGATGGCGACAGCCGACAGAAACCTGTGGGTGACGCCACTGAGACTGAGCACCTGTTTCATACGTCTACGGTCACATCTCACCTGTGACCATCTGCCTCTGTGATCGTTTGCCCCTCAGTTTGTCTGTTAAGGACAAAAAGCTGACAGCACCTCAGATGTTTTGTCGTCGTCGCCAAACTGAAAAAAACTCACTCACATTTCCTGCCCTTTGATTACACATGGCTGCACAGAAACCGGGTGGGACCAGTTTCAAGTTAAAGTGGAACCCGTCTGTCATGAGAGAATCGGCGTGAGGTTGACAGAAAAATATTTCCAGTGTAAACACGGCGAGCAGAGATGTGAGGGATTGACAGCGTCACAGGGAACGCATTGTTCCTGCTTCCTCTCCCTCCTGCTGCTGCTGCATTGTTGCTCAACCGCATGTTTGCACCAGTGCTGATGGCGGTCACATGACCCGAGGCTTTGAGCTTCATATGTGTCGCTATAGGTTCAGTGTAGGGTTGTAAAACTTTGTATTAGGACTGAAACCCAAAGATATTACAATTGCTATTATTAATCACAAAGAAGAGTATCATCTTTACATTAGAGAAGCTGGAACAAGCAAATATTTATCAATTTTTACTGGAGAAATAACTGAACTAATTGATGGACTAATGATCAGGGAGTTACAGAGTCAAGACTTCGTGAAGTCAAGTCTTGTGTTTTGTTTCGTTTAACAAATTTCTATATTTTCAAACCACACTTACAAACGCTCTCGTCTCTGTTTCTTTTTCCTCCTGCAGGGACGATGCTTCGGCTAAAGCCATGTTCTTCCAGCAGCTGGTGGAGGATCGATCCGACTCGGCTTCTTCTTACTATGAATTCCTGCAGCACATCCAGCAGCAAATGTCCAAGTAGGCTCCCGTCTCACACACACGGAGAGAAACTTTGGCCGGCAGAATCCTGAAAAAGGATTCTGACCTCGTAGAGTGAAAACTAGCGTTAGCCACAACGACAGACAACCCATCGCTCCTTCAGAAGCCGTTTTAGCGAGTTGGGGTTTCATCCCATTCAGCATCAGTCTGAACTGAACACATCCACCCTGGAAGCTCATTGGTCAGCTGGGATTTGACCATCAGAAAGGGAGGAGAAAAGAATGAATGAACAGAAACAAACGAAATGAAGGAAGGAGGAGTCGTTTTCCTCCAGAATGAATCATTGAAAACTTTCCTCCAGCGTTTCTTCGCTGCCTCTTAAATCGCTGTCAAACCCCCTTCGGCCTCGCATCAAATCCATCGCCGCTGAGAAAAGAAGGTGAAAAAAAACGAGCCAAGATGCCACTTCGACACGTTTTAGTTTGATTTTGTTTTTTCGTGAACCTCACATGTAGCTAGTTTTGTTTTTTTTTTTTGTGTTTTATTTTGTAATTTATTCCCTCAGTTTTATTTTAAGACTTTATTTTTTCTAATACACTGGAGAACAAAAACAGACATTCCTTCTCTTGTTTTTCGGCACATGAAATCACTGTTTTGTTTGTTTGCTGCTAGTCTGACGATGAACGACACCCGTCGGTGAAACGGGAGCATCATCGGACGGCGGCCGGACGTTGGAAAAAACCCCCCCCACTGCCTCTTCTCTCCTCCTCTATGTGAACTCCTGATTAGTTGAGATCAAACCCTCTCGTCCCTGCTGTCAACAATCTTCTTCTCATTTGTTTTATTTTTTGTTTTCCAGGCGCTAACTGAAGTTGCTACCCACTTTGTAACTATTGAAAAGAATCTTTTATGTGCGATAATTTATGAACCAGCTTATTAAATAAACGACAAAAAACAGAACTCGTCTTGTTTGATGTGATTGTTTCATCAGTGACATTTAAAAATAACCAGGAGGGAGTTTAGTTAACAGCTATTTCACCTCCAGTGTGTGTGTGTGGAAATAAGCCGTCGCTCTGCTTGTTCCCACAGTTTCTTGCACAAACCAACATTCGGTGGCGTTGGGCCTTTGTCTCTGAATCATCAGGGGTTGATGTAATGTCCCTCTCTCACTATTCTCAGACGTCATGTGACTTTTCGGGACCTTGGCAAATTGCTCTCGTGTTTCGACACGTTTGCATCATCCGTCACTCCCTCCACCGCTTTCGCGTCTCGGTGGATCTTGTGACTCCTACACAGGTTTTATAGCAACAGAGGAGCTCATCGTGGAAGAATTTCTGACTTCATAAATCACTTTTTGTGTCTGAAGAGTTTGATTTGTGGATGAAACGGAAGGATGTTCGTGTTTCCTATCAAAGTAACTGGGAAAAAAAAATGGGCCCACTGTGCAAATCTATCTGATAACTTCTGTCAGGATCAGATGAAGTTTTTTAAACACAATCATAGTGTCTCTCTTCAGAGTGTGTCAGTCAGTATTTAGCAATGAAAGGGCAAAGATTTTGGTTTTAGTTTAATAAATTACCAAAAATAATCAAGAGAGATGGAACTTCTCACTTCAGTTTCAATTTCAAAGGGGAACTTTTAACAGATTGACCAAAATGTCTCTGGACACGATTAAAAAAGACCTAAAAAAAACAATCAGAGCAACTCAACTGTGTATTAATGTAAGTTTGAATGTTTAGTGAAGTTATTAGACACTGAACTCTTGGATCAGATAGAGCAACAAAAAGTCGCCTCCCTGATTGAGCAACAAGAAATGAGACAAAATCCAACAGCTTGTCAGACAGTTGTTGATAAATTTGAATCATGGCACAGAAAAATGATGCTGAGTGACTTTAAATTTGACTGTTTTCATGCAGAGTTTTGATCCCGGACAGGAAGTGAAGCAACTCGTATCCCCATGCGACACTGAAAGTATGCATTAAAATTGGACCATTTTACAGTTGAGTGCAGCGTGGTTAATGGATATAACTTGAAAGTCTTTCCCATGCATTTCCAGACTCGGTGTGTGTTGTTGTTCTGAAAACTTCTCAGCAGCAGGAGACAATAAAAAAAAAAAAAAAAAATCATCCTTTGGTAGTTTTTCAGGCTTTGCAGACCTGCAGAGGAGCCTCGTCTGAGAAGTGAGTTTGTTTTCTTTCACGGACTCGAGCTGCTTAAGGAGGAGCTGTGATGCTAATCGTCCGCAGTAAACACACAAACAGCCAGCGAGCCGAACTCTGCCTCATTTGCAAACAGATCTGGCTCCCATATGGTCCGACTGCTGTTGTTCTCGTGGAAAACTGCACCCTGGACCTCAAATATTTGAGCAGGTCATGCTTTTAGTGGCTGCCAGGCAGAAGGTTGCACACTCACAATGTCCCACATTTTTTGGCTTTTATTTTTAAAAAACACAAACACAAAGTACGAACTGAAAATATGAGTAAACATGTAAAAAAAAAAAAGACCACATCAGAGAGCTTTTAGAGAGAGAGAGAGTCATTTTAAGCTCTTCAAAGTGGCAGTTTTGTATATTTTTAACTTTCTGCAAACTGAAAGTAAAGTGACTTTGATGCCAGATGTTTGTCTCTGCTCCTCACACACACACACACACACGCACACACGTGCGCATTAGAAAACATCCTCAGAGGTTTTTTTCTTTGTGTTTCTGATTCTTCAACAACACGACGCACCAGCTCGTCCATACGGTCTCCTTCTTTTTCATCCCACAAACAACAAGCGGCTGCTGTTCCGCCGGCTAAATTTAAACTCCACTTTTGACTGGTTCAAACTTCCACACGCCCACTTCCATCGGTCCAACCCACCCGGACCCCCTTCACCCACCTCACCCACCTCAGCCTGGACTCCGGTCCAACTTTCCTTCTTACTACAGACCCTCTTTGACAAATTCACGATCATGAAGTCACAGTTTTTCCATCTGGCTGTGCATTTTCACTCTGTAACGGTAGAAATGTTTGAATTGACAAGAAGTGAAGGAATAAAAGCCACAACGAGAGAAAAGCAGATTCAAACTCCGTAATGTAAATCCATAATTTCCCTCTTTCTAAGATTAGAAATGTCTCATGTTTTTCATGCTGTATGTTGGCCATGTGGATTTAAATAAAGAAAAAAACTGCACAACTTTAGACTCGACTTGTCAAATCAAAAAAAGACTTGCAAATAAACTTTGTACCAATGACTCGTGACTTTACTTGGACTTGAGCCTTTTAAATGGAAAATCCTCGATAACCTCCAGCCAAGACCAAAGTGTTGAAGTGTGTGTTGCATAAAAAGAGCAAGAGATCATCTATTTCCCTTCATTTCTTCAATCAGCTGAAGTTAATGCTTCTTATTCTCAGCAAGTCAACACTTTATTCCCCAGTTTCACTGTTTAAACTAATCCAACAACATTTAATCAAGTTGCAGGAGAAAACCATGAAAACTCATTAAGTTATTTTACTTAATTGTAGTAAAAAAATGTTGCAAAGATAAAGTTAATCTCATAAAAATACGCAGCTGCCGACCAAAGACCAACTGCATGATGCAAATTGTGCAGGACACACATTACATAACTCCCAACTTCTACATTTGTAGTTGCAAAAAAAAACAGTAAAGTTTGTGTCGTCGCCTTTCATTCAGCTGTTTTTAGGCGTCCATGTGTTTGTTTTGAAGCACAGCTGTGTTATTAAGTGAGAAGTCAGATGTTTTTCAGCTTTTTTTGCAAAGAAATAAGTGTCCTGGTTGTAACTACGCCTTTGCTGTTGACTTGAAAGGTTGTAATGTAACTCCTTCTTGAACGCAGCTTCGGTGTGTGTCGCTGCTGTTGTCTGCTCTGTAATCTGCACACCTGTCAATCACACGCAGCCACCAGTGATGTGACATCTTTGTTATTTTTCAGTCTTAAAATTTGGGGTTTTGTGGTTCACGGTGACAACCGCCGTCACACGAACTGCACATTTACTCTTCATCGCTTTGAGTCACAGAAAAACAACTTTTTCTTTTCAGCATGTGACATTTTACTGAGGAGACGCCTCGTTTGTCTCTTTTTCTTACAAATACATGTATGTTACTATTCAGCATCTGTGTCATTGTTTTTTTCAAGATGGAGGACTTGTCTGTTTTTCTTACAAAAAGATACAATATTCTGATAACTTTCTCGTTTAAATAAATGATTGAGGCATGAACAAAAACAATTAGATTTGCTAGTTATAACAGAACTGATTTTTAGCTCTTTATTTGTCCTTTGTAGACATATTAAACATGACTAAACAGAAGCAAAACTGACTGTAATTTGTGCATTAATGTAACAAGAGTCAATGCAGCAGCTTTCAATCGACCTCTGCGACTGATTTCCTTTTGTTTTATTCATATTAATATCATCTGTAGAGAAAATAACCACCAAAAAGCTGCATTTTCCAGCTGTTCAAGCGTCATGCAGAAAGCAGCAGTGGGGTGGAGGTGCATCATCCCTGACTTCTGCACACTGGTACAGCGTGTTCACGTCTGATCTGAGCCAGCCGTCAGGAGATAAGCCCCCCCCCCCCGCCTCCCCTCCACGTTTCCCCCCTCCACCCTCTCAAACACATACGCAGCTCCGGTCTTGTGCTCTCTGAGGTTATCTGCCACCGATATGTTGCTCTGCAGCTCGTGGGAGTTTCTGCGGACGTCGACTCTTGGCTTCACTCTAAAGCAGTTTTCTGCGTCCCTCCTGTAAGAAAACAATGGGGTATTGTTGCAGCGGATATACTTCAGATAGTCGCGGGCAGCAGTCAAAATAAAGAGAAAACTTCTTTTTGTAGTTGATGGAGGAAAATGTTTGAGTCTTTGTGCAGATAAGGACCTCATGTGCCTGTTTTTATCCCTGTGGTTCAGCTCACTTTGCTTCTCCTTCAGGGGTTTTTTTGACTCAGGAATGAGGTTCATTTAGATGTTGTTGCATGTTTTGTCTTCATGAGAGACGCCCGTTTCCTTTTTCCTGAAGATTTATTCTTTGTTCCTCTCTTGTGGTTTCAAACATGACACTAAATTCACTGTTTGAATGAGCACAAACAAAAAGGCCGCTGTCATCACACCTGTCAGGTCCAAGCAGCGCTCGTGTTTTCAGCTCTCATCGTGTCTCTTTATCACCGAGCCGCTTTGTGACGGACAAACACTGTTTGTTTGTTCAGCTTTGCTGCAGCTTGACGCAGCGACACGGCGGCACTCTGCAGAACAAACCTCTCCACCTCCTGATGGAGCTTTTTTTCAACCGTCAGGAACGAAGAAGCCCAGCTGAGTTTGTTTTGATGAGCATTCCTCCTCAGAGCCCTCAACTTAAACCACATGCAGAACGGCTTTAGAGAGGGAAGGCTGCCGAGGCCCCCGAACGCACCGCAGACCCCGGCAGGGTTTTCAAACTGGTGGGGTTTTTCTGTGAAAACAGTGTTTTTCTCTCATCCAGAGGAGCTGGAATAGACTTTACTTTCAACATGAGTGAAATAGAGACTCCAAACTGAACTACACTGGGTTTTCTGACACTTTTACTTTTGATTTAGTTGTTCTTAATACATATTTGTCTGTTTTCAGGTACACAATAGTGATTTGTAATACAGAAACCAGCCTTCTTATTCACCACAGGTGATATTTTTGCCTCTGAAAATGTCAAAACAGACACTTTTAATGGAGTCTGTGAGTAAAAGTTTAGACATGTTAGGTTTTAAAAGCAGGTTTATAGTTTTTAAGCTCAAATCTCGAACACAGCTGCGGTTTTTTTATTGCCTTTAGAGTAACTCAGGTGATTTGTTTTGAATGTGTTGGTGGAAAAAGTCATCTGAAGAACTGATATTAATGATGATGACCAGTTTTACTTTGAGAGAAAATCAACAGTTTATAATTACAGCACCAATATAAATTATCCAATAGGATTTGAATCATCAGTATTTCCAATATCATATTAATGGGGCAGATTGCTAAAAAGTGCCGCTTGTTTTTACACAGCGTGGAATTATGTTGTATTAGTCAAAGTATTTTAGCTATTTGTGAATTAAACATTAACTTTATTTAATTTTTAAATTAAAAAATCCATGAAAAACTCCAGAAGAACACTGAGGACGTGACCTCGCTGCCCTCGACAGAAGCTACAAGCCTGAAACAATATAAACTAAATAGCGATGAATGTGTGTTTTGTTCCAACGTCACTGTTTTTCTATTAATTCTTCCAAATATTTTGTACAATCCTCAGAGCTGAACTGGAGTCGAACAGCGGTGTTTAATACAGGTACAGCTTTCTGCCTTTTCGTGCCGCCTGGAGGAACAAACGCTGGCTTAGCTGCTTTGTTTTTGGACTTCAGGTTGATTCTCCTCCATAAAAAGGTGGCGGTTGTTCAGCCTGATTCTCTGTTCTGTTGTGTTTGGCCGGAGGAGCCAGAGGGGTTTCAGACTCAACCCTTTCCCAGGAGAAGTCCGTTACCTACAGAGGGCCCCCGGTGTTTGACGTGGAACGTATAAATCCACCCGGTTACGTAAGAGATCCTGCCTTTATGCTGCTTGAAACTCAGCTCCTCTGGAGCTTCGTGCTTCCTCTGTATTGGTTGGATCCCCAAACCGACTCAGGAAGTTGTTTCCTGCTGTCAGGTCTTGGCTTCCCGTTCTGGCTGTTCGAAAACGTCTTGAGCAGCTTCCTCTCTGACGGCCTGCCGGAGTGTCAGGGAGGAACAAATGGAAAATATCTGGACAGAAATCTCTCTGTCGCCATCAGTGTTCCTACATGAGCTTAACACGGCCCTCAGGATCAGACTTCCCTTCCCATTTGGGAAAACTGTGCTATAAATACCCACATATGGTGTTGACAGCATGAAAAAACAGACTAGATTTGCACAAACACTTTAAATTCAAATGGAGGCATTTGAGCTAATGAGCTTCAGGTTTTACGACTTTACAGTGAAGAATTAAAGGAAGAAGAACTTAAAATGCTGTTTTTTTTCCTTCTTGTTGGTTAAAAGGTGTCTGATGGAGACGAATCGTTCCTCCTTGATGACAGCAGCAGGTTTGGTGTGATCATAATGTTTTCTGGACACTTTCATGAGAAGATATCGTCTTCCACAGCAGAACCAGAACATAATGAAGCAAAAACATATTCACAGGATTTGTGTTAATGAGGACAAACTGTTTTAATTGGATAAAAACTTTCAATAACAATCCAACAATCAGGCAAGTTTATACAACACAGATTCAAAAGAAGCTTTGCTGAAGTGAAAGTACCAACACAGCAGTGTAAAGATAATCTACTGCATTTTAAAGTTACACTTCATATAATAAAAGTACATAAGTAGTTCTTTGTTTGAGGGGTAATTGATTGTTCGTGGATGATTTCCTGCCCGCAGCCTCTCTCAGGTCAATAAGGCTTCACATCTTCACTCCCAGATGTTTGGGTTGATGAGAGGAGGGGGTGGGCAGCTCGGCCATGTGCCGACCACGAACCTCAGCCGGTGATGAACTCTGGCCGTCAGGCGTCGCCTCCGACTCGCAGCCTCTCTTTAATGAAAACAAGTGGCTGTGAATTACGAGGGTTAAACGTTGAGGACGGAGGACGCGGCTGCCGGAGCCACCAGAGGTCTGTTTTCTCTGTTTCCCGCAGGACTCACAGGTTTATTAATAGCAACCTGCTGCTCATATCAGATTCTCCATGGATTTACTGTCTCACGAGGAGGACGAGGCTCCTTTTCTGAACACAAAACACAGTGTTTGTCTTGGATGTTCTTCCTCTTTTCCTCCACAGCGGTTAGTTTACCGGTTAAACTTCCTCAACGGAGGAAAAAAACTGAGTTACAGCCAACATTTGTTTGTTTCTTGGTATTTTTATCAAATCACTGTTTGTGTTTTTGTTTCGGTTTCACGTTTCCCTGAATATTCATGTATATTTTTAAAGGCCAGTCTTACACAGACTTGTAATGCTGTTATACTCAAACATCCTTAAACAATAACAATTAAATAAATACTGAAATGAAAATAAAAGCAGCCAGACAGATAATAAAAGTCTTGCTTGTGGCTTTAGGATTTGTAGCTGCAATTTTGTGAATTAAGTTTCACAGCTTTGAAAACCGTTTTCTCTGTTTTATTTGCAGGTTTAATGTCCAGATTTCCTGACAGTTTTCATGTACTTGCATCACTTTACTGATATAATGAAATCAGCTTCTGACTCAGAGGTTAACAGCTGTGTGTGTGTGTGCGTGACTCAGCATCTGTATTCGGGTCGTCTGACATCACCGGGTGATTCCGAGGTGTTTGACGGGACTTTGACACCTGAACCTGTAATCACACATGAAAACACCACTTGGCTGCATGCCTTCATGGTGCAGTGATCCGTCTCACCTTCAGACTCGTGGGCAGGAGATCCCGTGTCCTCCTGCAGGGACACCACATGGCATCATCATGATTCAGATCCGTCACGAGTCCCATCACCTCAGGGATGTTTCATGTTCCCAACAGAAATCCCATCCTGAGGGAGCAGGAGCGTTTTGATCCAGACAACACTGACAAAAATGTTTTTATAAAAGCTGGCTATGTTGGTGCTGGTTTTATAATCTGATTAAATTGTAAACCTGATAAAAAATCACATTAAAACAGTCTCCTCACAGGACAGAGAGACAGTTTTCATGTGTGAACACAGTGGAAAAAAATATTAAACACTTATCTTAATGTTACAATAAACGGAATCCGTCATGCATGAAATAATTTAAAGGGAAACTGCAGTGTTTTTTAAACCTGGCTCATGTTTTCACACATGTTGTTGTGTAAATGATTCGTACTTAAAAAATGAGATAAAATCGTTCGAGTGAATCGGCTCAGACAGGAGTCTTCTCACGGCTCCAACCATCTTTATTACATCATTCAAAGGGTTCGTGTTTGCTTCTCACAGGCCGACATTGTTACTCAGAGTGTTTGACAGCATTACATAAAGATCCTGACAGAGTTAGACGTTTTTGTTAAAGAGTAAAGATCCTGTTTGTTTAACCAGAAAAGCTGCTGTGATGCTCGCCAAATCTACCAGACTCCATTCAAAAAATGTTGATTTTAGCACCATAAAACATGTTTAATTTAAATGTGACAGGACTTGTTTTTTCCACTGTTCCAGATTCACTAACCTACGAGCCGACGTACCAGTTTATAGTTAGTTTGCGAGGCCTTTTGAATCCAATCAATCAGGTACATTTAATGATTAATAAAGTTCAGACAACAGAATATAGTGATAAGTTTAATAGGCCAAACAAACCAAGTGACTTCAATGTTTTACACAAAGCAATAAAAAAAGTAGGAGGAACAAGTTAACAGTAAAAATTAAGATCAGCTTACAGTAGTGACACAGAAACAAGAGTATCAGGCTTTTCCTAAATAAACTGAATTATGGGAGATTTGTGTCCATCAGTATACATCTAATACAAGTATTTTCTCTGCATTTAATTCAGTGTAAGTTTACTTAAATTTGTCACTTTTCCAGTGTGAACACACACTCACTCTCATGGATGTGGGACACAGCTGATGTCCCAACCTCTGGGTTTCTTATCTACAACCATGTAAGAGAG
>JAPZDY010000026.1:22778925-22798726 GCA_029783645.1 Ctenochaetus hawaiiensis | reverse complement strand
TCAACTATTTTATAATTATTTTTTGTTTCTGCTCTTTTTGTGGTTTTGATCTTTTATTGCATCAATTTTTAGTAATCTACAAAACTCAACAAACTACTCTAACACTCTCTTTGTCAGCAAATCAAAGCTTTATTGTTAAAATGAACTGAAAGAACCTGATAAACATCAAACAGTTGGATCTTTAGCCGAGTTGAAAGTCTGTAAAAGCACCATTAAAAGTTAAATATCCACACTGATCATCGTTATCTTTATTTGAATCAAAACTAAAACATATGAGACATCTGATCAGAGCCTTTATTAGAGAGTCAACATGTTTCGGTCTGATATTAAATCAGCTTCACTGACTCGGTTAAAGGATGAAGGTCAGGTGAAGAGGAGGTTTCTCCGGCTCCACTCAGGTTCTCGTGGAGGGACGTAGTCTCTGGAAAGCTGCTTTGGTGTCGCCAACGTTTCCACACGAGAACTCGCAGCGGCTCTTCTCGCCGACTTTGGAACCTGATTTAAAAAAATTCAGACATTTAGTTTTTGTACTGAGAGAAGAGTTTTCTAAAGGAGAGAAAACTCGAGTTTATCTTTTGTCATTTTTCATTTTTCTGTCTCTCAATAAGTGTTTTATTTGTCAAAAAAAGAGCCAGACAGCCAATAAAAATCTGACGCTTGCGTGCAATGATTGGATCCATCGAACAGTCATTTGACTGATGACAACGATTGGAAAATTCCTCGTCTGATTGAGAAAACTATTCATCATGTGCAAGTCCTCAGTTTACGACAGAGAGCCGGTTCAAACCGCTGGAAACTATTTTAATTGACCGCGTGAAGTCAAGCATGCAAACAAGCTTATTAAGATGTTTGTTTTATACGAGACTGTTTTGAGAAAATGTTTTCCACGAGAAGAAGAATCACTGACTTCTGCAGTTATTTCATTGTGCTTCACTGAACTCTTTCATTAAGACAGCATAAACGTATATAAATGATGGCATGATACATCTTCAGGTGCTCTTACGGTCCAGATGGATTCCTCCGGGCGTCCGAGCTCCCTGCAGATGTTGCTCTGCTTCAGCCTCGGCAGTGACAGCTGGACCAGCCGCCGAGAGATTTGAGCCGTTTTGGACGCAAAGGAAACGATGGATTCGACCCTCTGAGAAACACAAACACACAAAACACCTTTGTGATTATAATCTGTTCAAGTCGAGTCAGTTTTATTTATACAGACCTAAAATCACAAACCATAAATCTGCCTTAAACGTACTTTGATACATTAATGTAAAAATCCTGTAAATCGCAAAACTCAGTCCTCATTGATCTGCAGTGGTGCTTGCAGTTGAATTATACAATCAGATATATGAGATATACTAATGCAAAATCTCTGATGGTTGACACATTTCTGTTGTTTTGCATTGTTTCATTACATCGTCCAGTTTTCAGACTGTGAGGATGTTAACAACACAAACAGAAGTAAAAAGACTAAGAGCTTCTTTTACAGTCTGACGGTCAAATTTATCCATCAAGGTCTATTTCACATCATATTTAGTCAGTACTGAACATTACTGATGCCTATATTACCGTTCAGCCTCGCCTGTTGTCTTTGTGAGCTTCAGGATCTCACCTCTCTGTTGCTCTGGAAGTCCGGATGTTCCGGTCTGGGGCTGGAAAGCTGCAGCAGTCGCGGTGAGATTTCAGCAGCTTTCGCTTTGGGATCGACGTGCCAGATAGGACAGTTACTTTCACACTGAAGTGTGTGTGGAGGCCTGAGGGACCAGAAGAAACACCATTTTAATAAACTGCTGGAGGTAAACATCTGAGAAGTCAAGTGGTTTCTGACTGAGCTGTGTTTGTCCAACAAAATCAGTCTTATCTTTAAGATATTCTCTTTCAATGTTAGCCTACTCTGTCGTGCAGCTCTGAGTCGTCTTTCAAGAATATTTGTGATTGAAATATTTCAAATCTTATCTGTAATGTCTTACAAATACTTAAAAAATTATAACAGACCCATAAATACTTTCAATAACTTTAATTTCCTTTAGGTAGACACTTTTATTACCTGAAGGCACATGAGCTAATTTTAGAGGCACTAGATTCTTATCAGCCACGTGGCGTTCACTGCCTTCTGTTTTGTCAGATTATTTATTTGTGTCGTTCCTCTGTGTGTTGTTTTTTTGGAGCAACAAGATGAGAGGATTAAGTTTAGACGGCTGGTGATTATTAATGTTTGCAGGGAGGAATTAAATCTGCAATGAATGTAATGTCTTCAATTTAAATCCCCCCCAAAAAAAGCAAATATTAATTTTGCGTGTTGACTTCAGTTAAAACCCCCGTGTAAACGTCTCTTCATGCACGGACAACATGCACTGCTGCTGCGTTCAGGATTTATAAAAAGACTTCCTGGCTGTCTGCGAGCGTCCCGGGGGTCCTGAACTTTGGACAATAAGCTCTATTGTCTCCGCTCCTCCATCTCCCACAGTCTGACACTGAAATAACAGATGTCCGAACGTTGGCTTCCTCACACAGCGCAGAGACGTTAGTGTTGGACCGCAGCCTCTGCTTGGCCTCCTCATTTAACTATATGATATGTTATATTCTGCTGAGATTGGACTCGAGACTTTGGTATATTTGTGGACCCTCTGAGAGAAATTAAACTCTTTGGGGTTTTTGAGTCAAAAAAAATCCACCAAAAAATGGTGACATGAAGGTCTGCTGGAGGGTTAGAGGAGGAGATAATCTCTAAAACAGAAGCCTTGAAGCTTTTTAGTCATGATGCTGGTGAACAAACTGTACACTTCTCTTAAGAAAAAAACAAAAAAAACAGAGAAAAGTCAGAAAAATCCAGACTCAATTTAGTATGAGAGAGTCTTTTACCCCTTTAAATCTCTTGTGACGCCTAAAATTCACATTGGATCCCTTGTCAGTTTGGCAGATTCTTGATTTTTCTGATAAATGACAATTCAACTCATCTTTTCAGTGATAGTTATACACTGTAAACACAGCTAATATAACTTTACCAAGAAGAAGTGTTTATCAGCAGTCCATGGGGATTTATTTACAGTGGTTATCTGAAGTCTATCTATAATCAATTCAGTGAAGATTTCCAAAGAAAATCGATGCGAACTCTCAACAAAAGCTGGTGCTTTGATAACCTCAAACACCAGAAAACTCATTTGACCTGAGTTTTTCTGGTTCAGCTCCACTTGTCCTCACTTTACCGCTGATGTTTGATGTCTAATGAAGCTCTTACCCTGCTTCCTGGGAGCTGCGCCTCCTGGTTTTTGGTGTTGACAAGCGGACCGTGAGTTCGTACTGGGACGCTCTGGAGGAAGGATGCCAGGTCTTCCTGAAGGAGCTCGCCTCCTCCTGCTTCCTGCAGGAAAATGGAAGCTATTAACACATCCATTACATGTTGTGCTGTTTGTTTGGGACAAAAGAAAGTCTTGAGCCAGAGGGAAGGAGGTGGAAAGCAGAACAATGGATAAGTGTCAGTATGTGGCTGACGACAGAGGTACGAGTGGAGAATAATCTACATCCACAGAAACTTCTACATTTTTTAAACACTTAGTCGAGACAGCAGGATGTGACATTACAAAGGTCTAATGCTCCCTGCTGACAGTTTCATATTGACTCATTGTTTTGCTCTGAAAGCAAAAATGCCATCAAACAGATGATTGAGGATTGAATCATCTCAGCAAAACAACTTCTGAGTGATTCAAGTTACAAAGAACAACACTGATGATGTTCTGCATTTATATTATTGTCAACAAAACCCATGAAAAGATAAAAATCAACAGGAACTGATCCAAATAACAAGACATGTCCCTGTTTTTTTTGAGAAAACAGTCCCCCATAAATCAATTTACTCTTGTTCAAATAATGTCTGTTTAAAATTTCAGCATGCAGCACTTTTGGAAAAATAAAACTTTCCTTTAAATAAAACACTTTTTAAAGATCCATTTGAGATTTGTGACTTCAGCAGAAACCAAACAGGAGCCAGAACGAGCTTTCCATTTTTCAATGAATGACTTTAAATGAGGCTTTTAAGCAACTATTAAAGTCCAACTGGTGAACTGAATAATGTTTTTTTAGTCTCAGCTCTGCATGTTGTTAAGGAGAAAGTTTATCTGCAATTTACAACAAAATGTCATTCACTGATTTCCCTTTTTCAGTTGTAAGATTTTCAGTTTTTCTCTGCAATATATATTTAAAAATGAGTTTTGCACAATCAAAAAAACAATTTGATCATCTTGAGCTTTAAGAAACTACGATAGGAATGTCCAAGCATTTAACAATCTGAAATTTTAATGAACTAACTGAGAAAAGAATCTGCAGATCAAACAATGTAACTTAACAATAGCTGCAGTTTAAGTTAAATTAAGCTCCAGCTGCTGTGTCCTATATTGAGCCACACTATTAATACTGAGGTATTACACCAGTAATATTGAGATATTTAATTTGTTTTAAAAACTGCTTGTGCAGGACCAGACTGTCTGATAATGAGATTACAAATGAGCAAATGGACCCGACAGCAGAGTGATGTGATTAGATGTGGAACAGAAGTGTAATTATCAGGCCTGAGAAGACATTCAGCAGCATCTTAATTCAGAATTACAGTTCATTATTGCAAAACAAGCCAGTATGTACACACACTACATGGATTCAGCAGCCTGACTCGACAATATCTTCTCACATTTAAACCAGCAGGTGAATTCTGTCACTTTCAATTACAGAAAAATTATTATTTGTACTGGGAGGGGAACTTCCTGTGTGGGCTTCTAATTGAATTTATCTGCATGTTTCCGTGCTTTTAATGTGACAGCCGAGGCAGGAAAACAACAAACGAAATCACAATAAAAGCCTCTTCCAGCTGTAAGTACCATCACAGCTGCCGGTTCGCTAACCGGGGGGGGGGGGGGATCACCTCGGATCCGATCGGGATGCAGCTGGCATCGCTCCCGAGCATCACTTTGCAGTTTGCATCGCCTGAATCGACTCCCGTGTCAAAGAGCATCGAGTCAATAACGTTCAGCTTTGCAAACATTTTTTCTCAAATATGTTGATGCAGCACAGCATGAAAAGCTCGTGTTGGGTCCTCTGCAGCATGAACACAAACAGCCCCCCACCCCCCTCCTCCCCCCTCTCTCATGCCTTTTTGATAGAGTCATCAATAATGTTCGGGGGGGTGCAGATGGGCTACAGTTACCTCCGGTGGTCCTCCCTTGCTGAGAAGTCTCTTTTGTGTCTGGCTAGGTATTGGATTCTTGCACTTGGAACGGCTCCGAGCGAAGCTGGAGCGGAGATGGGCCATATTGGCTCCTGGTTGCCCCAGCTCAGCTTCTCACTGATCAATAAAAATAATAATAAAAAAAAAAAAGGTATGAAAAATTTCCAGTGAGGAGCCGCGATGATGAAAGTGTTGGCACAGAGGCA
Organism: Ctenochaetus hawaiiensis; assembly: GCA_029783645.1. Taxonomy (NCBI): domain Eukaryota; kingdom Metazoa; phylum Chordata; class Actinopteri; order Acanthuriformes; family Acanthuridae; genus Ctenochaetus; species Ctenochaetus hawaiiensis. Next base: position 22,793,311 of record JAPZDY010000026.1, on the reverse strand, counting down.
GAGTAAATGTTTTCCAAGTGGGCGATTACCAAATGAAAGAAAGCTACTTTCAATCCAATGTGACCTCTGTTCATTTTCTCATTGTTTTTCCCTTTTTTAACTGCACGTTCAGAGCGTGCCAGACATCTGTCTTTGATTGTGTAGTTTAGAAAAATTACACTAAATGAAGGAAACACTGACCACAGAGGCTCCTGAATTCTTGGAGGCCATATCTCACTGGATCAATGGGCAAACATGCAATTTTCAATCTGTTGCAACAGCTGGCACAGAAAAGTGTGGACGGTCAGAAACTGGACATGTAACGAGCAGAGTTCTTGTGGTGAAAGTTGAGTTTTGTTTTTAAATAAAAAAAGAGGGAGAATCCAGTTTCATTCGAGAGGAAGAACTCGGTGTGACTCAGCTACTCACCCAGGAGTCGTAGCCCAAACAGTTTTTGAGGTTTTGTGCTGCGCCAGATCCAAGATTCTGCCATAAAAACATAACATTCCCCCCACAAAAATACACAAATCAGCATTGAGTGTAACAGTAATGTAAAGACTCGTCGGCCCAGAGGGAAAACACAGTGACTCGGTGGGTTTTTGTCTCTGCTGAATCTCTTTCTGTGGAGCATTTAGATTAAAAACTGGTGTCACTCTTTAGTTAAAAAGTTTGATTTAAATTCTTAACATGACTTCGGCCTCGAACACACATCTGTCAGTTTATCTACGAGTCAAATATCTTCACGACAGAAGCTTTTCATTTTGCAGGAGGAAAATTCAGGCTTCAACTTCAACTCCCTAAATTTACCACTTAAGGCAGAATTTAAACAAAAAAATATATTGTTGTAACACATATTGTAGCTCTAAACAGATTTAAGGACATTAAAAGTCCAATAACACACAGTTTATTCTATATTTATTACTTTTTTGTGGACAAATTTTATACTTTTACAATTTAACTAGTGTTGTTAATGTCTTTATGCTGTATAAATGAAAATACTTAATTCAAATACTTGAGGAAAACTTATCTGCACAGAACTACATGACAGTACTTTGTCAAATTTGTCAGTATTTTAGATATTTCAGTTGTTTTTTTCTTGATTTTACTCTTGATTTTCTTATTATCAGCTATAATTAGTTGAATTATTCGCTGTCAGCCATGATAATCTTATAGCAAACTTGGAATTGATAAACCTGTAAATGTAAACAGCAGATGCATCTGAAAAAGTAAGTATTTAGGCTACTTTACCTGTTTGAAGGCCCAAATCTTGCCTGAGTCCCTGAAAAGAATCCAAAATAAAAGCATGTGAAGACAAAAAATAGACTAAAAAATAATTTTCAGTGTTAAACATTAGACTTGCTAAGTTTACCTTGTTTTCCAGACACCATCTCGACAGGAAGCAGCAGGTTGGATGTCGGCTCGCCGCCTGCAGATGGTGTCACACTGATCTCCTGCTGTTGCTATGGAGCCCGGACGAGTCCTTAGCAACCAGCATCACACCTGAGGACTCCTTGAAACTGGAGTCTGCACACTTCAACCATCCTTCCTGTTGTCTGGAGACGTCGCAGCAGGGTGTTAACAGAAAAGTGATACGCCGAGGTCGCCGGTGAGGGCGGCTGCCGCAGTATTTCTGGAGAGAGTAAATGTCAGCAGCTATGTTGAGACAAGGCTTTTCCCTCACATGAGGAGTCAGTCTACATTATTATTAGTTCAATACCAATAAATGTGGCGCCAAAGTGCGTCCCGATGGGCTGAGAGACTTTATGTAGAAGGTCATCGGTTCATTTCTCAGAACTACAATGACGGAAGGAGATCAGTTCAGTGGAAACACTTTTTTTAATTGCAAAAACACAGAAGACATTGCTCACACAAACTGTATGTTGGACATGTTTTGACATTTGAAAAAGAAATAATTTCTTTTAAAAAAATGTGCTCTTTGAAACTTTTTTGTTCCTCAAAATTGTTCATGTTAAAGCTTTTAAAGGGACATTAAATTAAACAAAATATCAACAAATAACAACAAAACAAGGAGCCATCAGCTGTGTGCAGACGTCTCTGAGAAGCAAAGACACAAAGCTAATCCAAAACACAATCTAGACAAAAATAAGGTTTGTTTTCTCTTTTTAAGAGTTCTTTTTTAAGATAAAGTCCCTTTTTGAAGTCAAGCAAAACCACACATCAAAGTCTGTAACAACGAACTTTCACAAAAAAATAAGAATATTTTTAAAGCTGAAACCCAGAAATGACACTCCTGCAGTAAGAAAGCTGTTGGATAGTGTTTCAGTTTCATGACAAGCTGTCGAGCACATAATAATAAAGTAAAACACATAATTATTAAAGCAAACAACAACAACAAATCGATATTGAATCCACATTTACATAACCTGTTGTTATCAGTCTGAATGTTGACGGCACGTCAAAGCTTGTCTGCAGGTCTCACAAGTTTAAGGTCTTTGATCATAAAAGTTGTAACAGTCACGTTTGCCTGTTGGCGCCCCCAAATGGCAGAAAGAGGTCACTTTTGAACATTTTTGATATTTTAAATATCCAGATATCATGTCACATACAATCACTGACCTCAGTACAACAAAGTCTCTTTACATTCTTTTAAATTTTGGCCCACAAAGTTTGCGAACAGTAACTAAAGCTGATGTATCTTTATGAAAAGATGATGTGCTCTCAAAAAGATGATATGTTTGGTTCATTAACTCATAAAAATCTCAGGTTCAAGTGTTTTTGTAACGGTGTAATTATTCTTTAGATCATGACACAGTTCAAAAAACATGACACAGTTCAAATTAACATCTGGTCACATTCTGTTTGCCAGGACAAAACACTGAGTTTGATGCTAACAGACTGCTCATCGCTCAGGATAAAGCTGCACCCAGCAGCTCCACAGATGGCCTGAGAGAACCTACAGCCTGAAGTAAATCCACAGTGATTTCGTACCGTCTGACATTCTGCATCAAAGCTGCTGAAGGCAGGACTCAAAATGCTTTACAGCTGCTTGTGCATCATCATCTACAGTCTTAACGGACACGAAGAGAAACAGAACACAGCAACAATCTTGTAGAGTCAGACATTTGATCAACTTTCCTGCCTGGATTTAAATAAAATAAATCTTTGGTGAAGATAAAATTTGAAAACAAGCTGTCAGGAGTCCCGTCAGTGACACTGAAACAATGTTTTAGTTTTACTTTGTCAGATCAAGAATCCAAAAGTGTTATAATCCCAACAAACCATAAATAAATAAAGACTTAAAGCCCACCTGAAGCTGTGAAAACAGTAAAGTAAAAAGGTGCCAAGAGCCAATTAAACTGTATCAAAAACTCAGGATTAAGTGACGACATCGCCGACCGACGGAGACCAGAGTGTTTTATCTGCCGTCACCAACCATCTGGATGATCAGGTCCCGAGCGTCCTGAACTCCTGAGCTGAGCTCCGTGTCTCCCTTCTTCACGTAAGTACCAATGAGGAACAACTTGCGATCTCCAACCTCGGACAGTGACAGAGCGTCATGGAGGTCGGTGATGCTGGAGGCTCCTGGAAGGTCCTGAAAAAACATGAGGAGACGTCTGGCTTTTTATCATCCATTTGGTTTATTTAAAAAAAAAATGCAAGAGGATACAACCTGTATCCGAGTAAAGGATAATAAAAATGGAATAAAAGCCACTATGTGAATGCTTTTTCAGTGTATTTCTCAAAAGATGACATTGTAATATCATTTAAAATCATTTCCAGTTATTTTTTTGGTAATAGATTCATCCTTAACATAATTTTTACAGTTAAATTGTCAAATATTTTGGTCCCATATGTACACACTTGCTGCTTTGCTTTCTCATCAACAAACTGAGTATACACAAGTAAATGAGTTTTGATCGGACAAAATAGAACATTTTAAAAAACTGTTATGGTTGAATTTGAATGTTCTGACACTCTTTGACTAAGACATTTATCAATCAGTCAAAAAAAAATAAAGAAATTAATAAATAACTATACATAAATCTACTATGAAACTGTCAGATGCAGCCCATGTGAGCACAAACTAAAGCTGCTTTAAAAGTCTCCAACTATAAATAAAAAGTGTGAGGTTATTTAAGTACAACAGGGCTGAAAACAGTCGGCAGTGTTTTGCTGTCATCCTCACCTGTTTGTTGGCCAGAACCATTAAAGGCAGACGGGGGTCAGAGGCCAGCAGCTCGTGTAAATGCCTCTTAGCAAGAGGGAAGAGCTGTGGATTGGAGGAGTCAACCACGAACACCAACACCAGAGCCTTGGACATGTATCGCTGCCAGTAGGACCTCAGCTCCTCTTTGCCCCCAACTGACAGACAGAAAGACAGACAGACAGGCGACTGTGACATCTGTGACTCGCTGCTGTGACTGTTTTTCTGTCCTGTTAATCAGAATTCGGACTCACTCTCTAGGAACTCGATGTGCATGTCCTCTCTGTTTATGGAGACGGCGTTGAAGCCCTGCGTCGGCTGCATGTCCTGCTCCAGGCTGCCGGTGGCCAAACAGTGCAGCAGGCTGGTCTTACCGGCTCCATCCAGACCCAGAACCAGAACCTGAGTCCCTGCTGACTCCACAGACCTGGACTGCAGGACACAGCACATTTAGAGAAGGACATAATCTGAAAGTTTCTGTGACATGACTTTATATTCTGATACTATAAAGATACTTTTTGATATCTAACAGTGAGGAAGGAATAGTTTACAACACAAAGTAAAACTACAACTACATCATCAAGGCAATTATTCATAATAATAAATAATAAAATAAAAAATACATAAAATAAAAATAATAAACTGTTTAAAGTCAGTTACCAAGCACAAATGGTTAAAATCCCTCAACTGCTTGTCTTTTGTTGTGGGTTTAAGCAGACATTTGAAGTCATCATCCTGAATTAAAGGAAACCATGAAGCTCATTTTTTTATCTTCTGACATTTGATAAAAAAATAATCAGGCCTTTTAATTGATTTCTCAAGAAATTATCTTAAAATTTGTTTTACTGTTAGTTATAAACTCTTCTTAGTTAATGATAAATCTGGATATTATTGTTATATTTAAATATCAGAAAATCACAATTTTCCGGGGTTTAAGTGTTGTCTTCTTTCTGTAACTTAAATACGCAATTAATGATTATTCTGATAATCCCTTTAAGTAAGCGACGTCCTACATTTCCCAGAATTCCCATGGGCGAATGTGCTCAAACTTGTTCAAAAGGAAGGCCTTAAACTTGCTGTGATACGTAGTTTGTCAACTCTGAAGAATGTTTAAAATAAAAAAAAACACATTTTCAAACATTCAATTATGTTTATGTGGACCGTGTTGTGTTTAATGTCTCCTCCGTTTCTACGTTAGCTTCAGGTGCACGCGCACCGACCCGCAGACCGTTTTCATGGAGGTGTGTCCGCTGAAGTTACCGTTTTACCTCGGATGCGTTTTGCGCTGCGGCAGAAACAACAGGCGCAGCGGCGGGAACGACACTTTCTTCGACCTCCTTCTTCCTCTCCTTCTCCTCCTTTGCTTCTCCTCCTTCTCCGGTACTTTTCCCGTCTTGTCCCGGCCGTGATTCGGGCTTCGTCTCCCCGGAGGAGGACGCGTAGTTCCAGATAAGATACGCGACTCCCCCCGCAACGACGACGGAGGCGCCGAGTAAACCGGCTTCTCTCAGACCGAACATGACGACGCTCAAACACGGGTTTTTGTTTCTTTAAACGTGGCTGTTTTGACCGTCCGTTTCCGCCATTGTTTTTTTTGCTAACGCTTTAAGTTTCAGCCTCTTCGTCCAGCTTTTCTCCTCAACAAGTGGATTAAACAGACAGGAAGCTCAAGAGGAACTTCTCAAAACGATATTTCCGGGCTGCTTTTCTGATGCAGTGCCACGGTCTCACCGCTTGATGGCACCATTATGCATAATTAAAAGTAACTCGTCGAGTTATTAAAACACCTTTATCTGGACTTTTAAGACATTCTCTAAATAAGCATAAAAATACGCTAATTGTTTTTTTACTGTTAATAATTAGTGGTTGTATTTGCAGATCTTTTGCCTGAACAATACAAAATTATAACATTACTCAAAGGCCTAAAAAAAATGCAGCATTTTTAATGTTTTTTTTTTTTGTTTGGTATGTTTTGGTGAAAAGCTGAAGCCGGACTGTGATTGTGGGCTTTAGTATGTATAAAAAAGTGAAATAATAATAAAAAAATGTGTATAAAACAAACAATTTATGGGTGAACTCAAAGCTTCTTCATTATTTTAATATCGTTTGTTAGTTCTTTTTATTAAAATACTGTTTAAGAGCCTAAAGTGTACAGATTGTGGGAAATGCAAGGCACTAAACAGTGAATAAACATGTCAAGAAAATCATTAACATGGTAAGAAAAAGCATGTAGGCAAACCAGACAGGTGCGGATATTAGATCCATGTTCAGAGAAACACAAGTATAGTTTTCGAAGCCAAATTTTTCCTCAGTCACATGAGAAGATTTTGAAGGAATAAGAAATGAAACAAGGCTGCAAGAACAGTTATGAAATAAATTTATCGACAAATTAAAGGATTCCAGTTAGTTCTATTTTCATAGGAACTTAACAGAAGCATAATGAATGAAAGTCATCTCAAATATACTGTTCTTTACTCAGTGCTATACTCAAACAAACTTGTTTTAACTTGAAAGAGCAAACAACAGAAGTCCTCCTTTCTCACCTCCCATCATTCTTTACAAGGTGGTACCGGCTGGACCTTCTTCATCGGCGTCCTGTCCTGATGCTCAGGAGCACTGAGGAGCCAGGCGTGGACCATGGTCTCCTTCATCAACCCGAGACTCTTCCAGGTCCGAGCTCGCAGTGATGGCATCCTTTTTCTCTGATAAGTTGTCACCTGGACCTGCTCTGCCCCGGAGCTGCAGGTCTCCATCGTCTCAGTCTGCCGGTGCCTCCTGGACTTGGAGGCCTCTGAGATGTTTTTGAAGCTCTTCTGCTTGATAGAGCAAAGGAGCCTGGCCCTGGCGCCGCAAGAGTCCTCCTCAGCTGGCTTCTCCTCATCGTCGTCATCATCCTCATCATCAGGTTTCTTTTTTATCTTACCCTGTGAGAAAGTCTTCTGTTGCCATGTGAGGAACCCTGTCATGCAGTCTTTGAGCCTGGCGGCAAAGTCCTGATGGGTCATGGTGACCTGGGGGTCCACCTGAGCTGTGGCCCCCTTCAGGTTCTCATAGTGGCACTGGATGTTCCTCAGCTCCTCCATGAAGTCTGAAGAGATGAGCTCCTCGATGGCCGTGGCCCTCCCCAGAAACTCTGCACACACAGGCTCCTTCTTTGGTTTCCTCTGCTTCTGAAAGGTGAGTGTGTGCTGCATGGCGACAAAGTGTATCGCTTTGACCGAAACAAGCTTGTGATAAATGTACACGACATCGTGATGCCCAGAACTCACAGAGTCCTTGAGAAACTTCTGAACCGAATCCCAGTCCCTCAGAGCGAGTCTGATCTTCCCAGATGGAACAGCAAGTTGAGTGTGGTAAAAACCAAACATCAGGTACAAGCCTCCTACTCGAATCTGGTAGCTGTACGGCGGCAGGAAGTACTTCATGGCCGTGGCCAGTGCGATTCTGGAGAATCTCTTTCTTTCACTCATATGGGTCATACCTATGAAGATATCTGAGAAGCCCATTTCTCTCCAGATGGCTGAAAAATCTTCATACCTGACTGAGTCAGTCTGCTGAAAACGAGCCAGAAGGTCCTCCACGTCTTCAGTCACAGCTTCATCAAAGAGCTCACAGTAAATAGGCCTCTTACCAGGCATCCTGTCCACAAAACCTCTTCAACTTTAAATAAAGATGAACTCAGACAGCCTGTCAGAAATCTGAAGAAGCTCTGGACAGATTCAAGGCAGGTGAGTACAATCACTGGATAATTGGCAGAGGGCTTCGCCTCCAGGAGGGAGGAACGATGAACCAAGTAAACTTATCTACAGAGCCAGCTTGATATCAGCTGAGACTGAAAAAGAGACGCATAAATCTATGCTATCCATTTATAAATATGTGCCTATGGTTGAGCCACCAGTGCTCACAGTTCATCAATCTGTACTCTGTCCATCGTTTAATTTAAGTTTAATTTGACAACATGGCCCTGCATTTATGAAAGACAGATTACAAGCAGTCCTATGAAATGACCACCAGGGGGCTCCCAATCCTTCACAGAAATAGTGCTTAAATATCAACTTGTGCAAATGCAACAAATCCTTCCACATATTTAAATGAAGTCCAGTGTAGCAATCTATTCAGTTTGGATTAAAATGATAAAGAGAACAGAGGAGTCACATGTCGCTGTGAAGAGTTTTATTAAGACTTAACAAAATGGGACACCTGTTTGGTCTTTCTGTATTTCCTGGAACATGCAGCTGACAAAATTAAATTCAAAAATTAAAATTATTTTCTCTAAATTTGGACCGAGACAGGGCTTAAAAAATAAATATACTTTTTTAACATTTCATCTCTGCAACTGATTGAAAGCAAAGGGACAATTTAAGGAAACCTGACGAAAACAGCTACAGAATAATGTCTGATATTCTAACGCTAAGACCAGAGAAACATTAAGGACAATTCTCCAAGAAAACAAACCTCAAGTCACCTGCAAAAGCAGTTTAATTTCTAAACTATTATAATTTTTGGTGCTTAATTGTGGTTTTCTCTGAATGAGAATAAAGTTCCACAAAAAGTCTGATGGAAATAATTTTAAGGATTTAATCTGAGGCTCATTGAATCAGAGCTTGTTTAAATTCAACAGAATTTCTAAGATGATTTATTACAGAATTTCACAGATTTATATTTGGCACATACTGTAAGAACAATACAGCCAGTAACATCATGTGATTTTACAGAAAAAGCATGTTGTCTTCTCTTGAGCTAGCTTAAAAAATATTATGTTGCAATTTCTGTTTTTTGTTGTGGTCATAAGTCAAAACTGAGTAGAAACATTTGAAATAAAACATCTGCTTTTGCAGAGCAACCAAAAGCTTATTTCAGAGGAACTGTCCTTCACGTATCCTCTCTCTTCTGTACTTTTTGAAAAACACAAGGGGGCGTTTGGTTTCACATATTTAAAAAGAAAGGCCAGGAAAAACAAGTCAAATTGAACTTGAAACATAAAAAAAGAGAAGCTTATGATTTCTCGGTGATTCCTCAGGCACACAGACGTCGGTGTTCTCTATGGCCCCTCCGCCTCACATGTTGCTTCCCTCCAACTACCAGCCTCCTTTGCCGCCCTTCTTCTTCTTCTGTGGTGCCTTCTTGCGCGTGGCCCCTGATGCTGCAGGTTTCTGCTGCCGTGGGGGGACCACGTTGCTGTTGGGAGCTGCAGATGAGCCGGATGCAGACCCTGGTCTGGGGGAGGTGGGGGGGCTACTGGCCGTCTTACTGGCATCTCTGAAACAGATGAGGAGCCAAAATCAGAAATCAGAGACTGACCTCACGTGAATATTCAGGGGTGTTTTTGAAACTTAAAATTTACAGTAAAAACCTTGAAACTTTGTGACATGTCAATAAGTTGCTCATACAGATTTAACTTGTGTTAAAATATAAGAATAATATAAGAATTTCAAAGCTGAGACAAAGCTGCCTCGCTTTCCAAGCATGAAAGTATTTCTGACTGTCCCAGCATGATGATTTCTACTTTGGCTGAGACCAAGAATATTTTATATTTTGGCATAAACGACGCACAAACTATTTCTCCTGCACAGCAGCTGGACACCTCCTTGGAGGATTTCTTGGCAGACAAACAAGAGGACAATCTCAGGTGCTTTTACTCCATTAGTGCAATTGATTACTATGTTTTAATTACAGGAAACTGCACCCAGACGGCTTCACTTGCTGGTGATGTTCACATTTGATTCTGGAAGTTACTCACAGCTCAGCTGAAGCTCCTGCCGTCGCTCCCTGTGTTCCTTTTCCTATCTGCTCATTCTTCTTGCCCTTCTTCTTGCCTCTGTAATACGAACGCTCCCTCATAGGCAGCCACCTCTCAGGATCAGGGGTCGCTTTGGGGTCGCAGTTTTTAGGAAGTTTGCCTAAAAAGAATAAAAGTAAAAGTTATTGAAGGGAAGCAATCAGCTAAACACAGTGTGAGAGAGCAGATGGTCAATAATTATCTACATAAAATAATATCAATGAAAACTTGTGATTAGCTGTAATGATAAATTTAATATACACAGAAGACTTTTTGAATAGTAATCTTTTGTTTTATTCCTCACTTGTGTCAAACTCCCTCCTACAAAAAAATTATAAATGATCAGACAGAGTTTGATGAACAGCATACCTTTCTTTTTCTTCCTCTTCTTTTTGATGTCTCCTTGGCTGAAAAGAAAAATACAAAACATTCACATAAAGGAGGTGAAGAGCGCTTGAGCTCATCCTTCCTGCTCTGCTTCAACAAATGTGTCTTTGAATTCATGAAATGTTCTGAACTAAAGCTGATGTGGAGTGACAAAGGTTTACCCTTGTTCTTTAGGAGGGTTTTCTCCTGTGACCTTGGCAGCTTTTTTCCTGACGTAGGTCGCTCCGTGAGAGTTCTCCAGCTCGTCCACGTCCACGTTAAAGGCCATCGTGTCTGCAGATGGAAGGTGTTTGCTGAGGCTGGAAAAAAAACGCTAAGGACAAACTGTTTTCCACTGGCGTTTAAAAATAAATATCTTCTCTGGCACAAACAAAAGGTCATCTGAGAGTCTGAGCTCTGCTCGTCTGCATGTAGGTTTCTGCATTATTATTGCTAGAAATGCAATGCTGTACATCTGTTTGTAGCACAAATGACATGAGCTTGAAATAAAACAAAACAATATCATGTTTAAGCTCAGGTTGAGCAACACTCATAAAGCTCTAATGCTAACAGTCCTTTCTCTGCTATTATTTATTAGCAATTAATCCTCAAATTATTATTCATTTTATGCAATAATATATAATCTTATTATCCACAAGATAACACAATGTAAATGCCTACAATCATTTCCATAAACCAAAGCATTGATGTTTTTTGTTTATGTTTTAAAAAAGCTTGAAAAAAATAACTAAGCCAGAAAACAGAAGCTAACTATTAACAGACTGATCACTTTAGTTTTGCTCATTTGAGAGGGTCAAAGGATACGATTTGGCTTTGTCTGTGTCCACCAGAGAATACGCTGAGATGAGCTGTGCCAGCGTGTGGATGTCGTTGGTGTTTTGCCTGTTTCAAGAAAAATAAAAAACAATGAGCTTCACTGTTGGAAAAGAAAGAATCAAACTGTAACAGTGAAAATGAAAAAGTCTGCATGATGCCCACAGATGTGCTGTCTAAATATGCAAATGTATGAATGCTTTTCCTTTACAATCCGTTTGTTTTCTCATTTATTGATCTGTGGTTTTCCTGCCGCATTAGCTCTTTGTTATGATGTTTATTTAAGCTACTTGACACCATCCTGTTTAAAAGGATTACTGAATAAAAAGCAGGAACAGCAGCTGTGAGGTAACTTCTATGCAGCACATTATGTATATTTTTATTCAAGTACTCCACACGTCAGATTTCAGAGTCTTGACTCACTTCCACAGCTGCTCCAGATCACTGATGGCTTCTTTTTTCCGTCCGTACTTCAGTTTGAAATTGGCAGCTTCTCGTACAAGTGCCAAGTGTGCAGCAGATCCGGGCTGTGGAGGAGGAGGAGGAGGAAGAACAGGCTGATTAAACAGTGGAAACATATTCAGATATCACAAACTACATCATGTCTCAGATGACAGTTTTGATTACGGCTCTAACAACAGGTGCTCACTGACAGAGTTAGTTTTAAAATATGTGCAAATCGTCTTTCCCATGCTAAAACATCAGACACAAACCTGCTCAGACTGGTAGTGCTCAATAGCTTGTTTAAAAACATCGATGGCGCTGTCAATGTCTTCTTCATGTGAATACATCGTCACCAGAGCTGAAACCTGAGGAGTCAATGACACAGTTTGGATGAATGGTTGTAATCGTACTAAAGCTAAATAAAAGAGTTTACCCAGTTACTATGACAAGCCATCCAATGAAAAACTGAGTATCAGTTGTGCAAAAACTGCATTATTCTGACTCACCATCCCTGATTTGTGCTTGAACTCTTCAATGGACCTCAGGACGTCACAGGCTTTTGTTACATGACCTGAGGAATGAGAGAAAAAACAGCAAGTCTGATGATTATATGAATCTTCAGATTAAACTGCATGAACTGAAAAAAGTGCTGTTACACAATTAAACCGGAACATTTCACCTGACGTCTTTACAGAGTCAGAGAAGTTTGAGTCTGAACAAAAAACATTAGAGTCACATCGTACCTTGTATTAAATAAAGTTGTGCCATCGTCAGTTTGATGCCAGATGCACTCTCTGGATGCTGGTCGGAAAATTGCTGGAAAACAAAAGAACAGTCAGTCCAAACAAATACTAGTTACTGATCGACTTGCATCATTTTTCACTAAACAAGAACTAAATGAAAACAACCAGCAGTGTTAGTTGTGTCTACCTGAAGCAGCTCTATGGCTCTGCTGTGCTGCTTCTCTCTGCACAGCTGAGCCACCTGGATGAGGACCGGCTGCGGGTGACCCGGATTCTGAGACTGCAGACTGGATGACAGTTTCCTGCACTGGTCAGCCTGTCGATTACAAACAGCAAAGAACCCCAAAAATCTGACATCAGAGCAGGGATGCACCCAAATTCTGGAAAATCAGCAGTTACTGTGTCCATGTCATCTGAAATGCACCAGCTTTTCAGCTACAACTCACCTGGTTTGTGTACATGGCCAGAAGGGCTTTGTTGAGGTCGATGGCCTGCAGCTGCTTCTTCGCCAGCTTGTATTCGACACCTTCGGCGTTTGTCAGTTTCACCTTTTTCTTTGAGTCAAACACGTTTTGGTCCTATAAAACAAACAGGAGTTTATTTTATACAAACATTTGATCCAGCCGGAGTTTTTGCTTTCAGACTTTTTTTTAAATCTGTGGGTGAATATGAACAGGTATGCTGCAGTTTCTTATATTAAACACAATAGTATGTTAACGATAAATCATTTAACTTGATTATCAGACACCCACCTTGTTTATTGTGATGATATTGTTGGCTGTCACAGCAAGCAGCCCCACATCTGATGGCCTGCAATTAAGAGCATGACTCAAATTATTAGAAAAATACAATTTATGTTTGACTTTTGAAATGCTTATTAAACTGTTTACAAGTATTATCAAAATACAAATTCAGACCAGAATATCACGCATTTTTCCAACCTGAACTACAGTTTTCTTATTTGCTTATTGCAGGAAAATAAATGAGATGAATCCTTCACTCACTTGAGCTTGATGACCTGGTTGTAGAGCTGCAGCGCCTCATCTGTCCGACCTTGTAACTGCATGACATACGCCATCTGAGAATGGATGACGGCCAGCTCCGACTCGATGTCCTCCTCAGTCACATCCTGAAAGAGAACCAGCAATGACAGGGGTTATCATGGGAAAAGTAGAAATCCAAGAGTCTGAGGAGACTAATCAAGCAAGCGTGATCATTATTATGCATGAATGTTTTTAAAAAAGAGCAAAGCAGCACTTACAGAATCATCAGCCAACGAGACTCTGCAAAGCTCTGTGGAAGCAAACAATCGGTTAATGTCAATTTAGGAAGGAAAAAACATCAAGGTAAGAGAGATAAATGAATGGAGAAGAACTGACCCTCTGCTTGTCGTAGTTTATTGAGGGCTTCTGTGAGCTGTCCTTGGCCAATCAGAGTGCAAGCAGCATTGTAACACAGCTCATACGTTGACTCAGGAAGACCCAGATCCTCCTGCAGAAGAAAACACAAGACATCATCTCAAAAACATAATAAATTCAAAGTCATTTTCATGGTAACACTCCCTGAGATATTTATCCATGAACAGAAACAGTCTGAGCTCTTCTTCTTCTCTGGTAAGTAAATTAGTTAAAAAAATGAAGAAGAGCATCGCCCAAGAGATGTTTTACTCTATTCTGTTAACTTAAGCATTCAAGTCTAAAAAATTTAAACGACTGCAATCAGTTTAAGTTGCTCTTGAAAAGCATTACTTTTAAAACTGAAACACAAAATCCAGACTAAGGTTCTACAATATATCAAATGTAATTGTCAAATTGTCAGATTTGGGCAATTTCCACATCAAGATAATTGAGATAAAACAAGTGTTTTGTCATGTGTTGCAAAAGATGGCTCACTTGACCACAGTGGGATCAACTGAACATGCCTTACTCAGTTATGACGTTAAATAGCCCTTTTCTTAATGTTGACCACAATAGTTAAGTAATTCATTTTTGCCACAATTGAGCAGCCCTTTCATAGACCAGGTTAAAAACACAAAAAAGCACATGAACCATGGTTCAAAACAGTGTCATCAGAAGG
>JAPZDY010000026.1:22747657-22758181 GCA_029783645.1 Ctenochaetus hawaiiensis | reverse complement strand
CACAAAAACGGAGCAAAACAAAGTGAACGTTGCAGAAAAACGACTCTGAATGAATAATAATGTTGCTCTGTAACTGCTGGATGCGTGAATAAACAACTGTTATATCAACTTAAAAAGGGATGAAATGCCAGTCTTGTGTCCATAACTTGTTTTCACTGCCCCCATGTGGCCAAAAAGATAATACAAATTTAAAAAAGCCCTTTTTTCAAGGGTTCACACATTCAGCGGTGCCGTCCCTCTCTGGGGAAAACAGCCTCCTCCTTGAGGTTTGTTGCATTGAACCTGTTGGCTGCAGTTTATTTCGATTTTAGAAAAGATCAGCTCAGTCTTTTAAAATCTCTGGATCGGAAAAGACAAGTTCTTAGAAATCCAAAGCACAGGGCCAGTTTTGATCACAGCACAGCTGAAAGAGCACAGTGGCCTCGTGTTGATGCCAGTTTTTTTCACAAAACTCTGAACCAACTCATTTTTATTTTGTCTGTCTGCTGTGTATTTTAAGGACATGCACACCTATGATTAGGAATCATTATTCTAGTTTTTTAAACATGAGAATTTATTTTAAAATCCAAAATGCTTCCAAAGAGTAAGAAAGCAATAAATATCAACGCTGTAAAATCTGGGTAAAAACCATATTTGCGGCAAACATTTAACCATCTATGCTTATTTCTTACTCAGAGGGCGGAGGCATCATCAGCAGCTTGTTTGTGTTTTACTCCATTTTTCACTCAAGTTTAAATTACTAAAATATTTTATGACCTTTTCGTGTTGCAAGAGTGCCTTTCTTACTTTATTGCAAACTGGGATGATCAGTTTCAGCTGGGAACACACATTTTGAGGAACGCTGGGGCATAAAAATGGATGAAAAACAGTTTCAACCGGTCCACCCTTTCATGAAAAAAAAATCTAACATTTTCTATAAAAATGATGAGCCTCAAAAATAATTCCAGCACACTACAACTCGGGTCTCATTTATGTCGTTTTTGGCAATGTGTGTTTTTTTTTTTTTTTTTTTTAATCAATAATAACATCACACACGCAAAGTTTATTGTGGGAATCAGGAATGCAGAAACATCTGGTAAAAAGTCAGATGGTGCAAGACAAGATTTCCTGCACAAAGAAGGATGATTAACCCTTTCCTGTGTTTTTTTCTCCTCACATAGTTTTTGCACCGTTGGGA
Organism: Ctenochaetus hawaiiensis; assembly: GCA_029783645.1. Lineage (NCBI taxonomy): Eukaryota > Metazoa > Chordata > Actinopteri > Acanthuriformes > Acanthuridae > Ctenochaetus > Ctenochaetus hawaiiensis. The sequence continues at coordinate 22,757,004 of JAPZDY010000026.1, read as the reverse complement.
TTTTATTGCTGCAATGTCACAAACGTTACAGATCTCAGAGATTACTTTCCTGAGTAAATTGTTGTTATAAAACTAAATTATGGTCAAAAAGACAAAATTGAAACGTGAATTGGATGAGTGGATAAGTGAATATGTCAGAGAATCATTGTGGGAATTTATGAGATGCTTCTTATCTTAAAGTAAACCATATCTGAGAGGTTTATTAGAAGTCTTTATATAATATTAAGGAACCTCGTAAGACCTCTGATATGAGTCTTACTGATGGATCTTTTAGAGTTGAGGTGCATTGTGTTTGACCTGCTTCTACCTCTTTAGAGTCTCACAGAATCTCTGGATCAGAGACAAGAGAAAATCTCGGGGTTGAAATAGAAATTCAAAACACAGAGATACTCATCTGCGGAGGACTGCCAGTCCCCCGTGGATTTGTAGGGCTGCCAGGACATTCATGGATTAGACTCCATGGGCACTGGAGTCAATCAGTCTAATCAGTGTTTGTACTTTCTTCTGTCCGTCCGCTTCAAGAAGTTTGAAAGCTTTGAGGAACTTTTGATTGCAAAAGCCTTTTTTTTTCGCATTCAAACAGAAACCCCCACAATGTCACACAAAGAACTCCTCTTAGCAAGCGTTCACAAATCCTGACAGGACCTCAAACGCCTCATCCTCCTGAAGGTTTTTTTTAAGTGGAGAACCCAAAAGGTGCCTGCGTGGGGATTTGTGAAAAGCTCACACATCTTCAGAGTGACAAGTTCAGTGTTTTAGAAATCTGTGGATAAGAGGAAGCCTGACAGACAGAACATAAGTCTGATATTCGTGAGCTGCCAGTCCCCCAGAGAAGCCGCCGAGCTGCCAAAGCCTTGAGAGATCGCTGATGCTTTCTGGGCAACTGGAGTCACATCAGGCCCTTTTTTCTCTGTCTGTCTGCCGGCTGCACATGGCTTCCTCCCAAAACCGTCCGGGTTCTCGTCCAAAGCAGCAGAGGGATGACTAATAAAGACTGGAGGGAGGTGATTGCCTCTGTGCTTCATTCCCCTCACCTCCTCTCACAGGCTCTGCGATGCATTTCTTCGGATAATTATTCTGATTGAGTGCAGATGATGCAGGGTACTTGTTTTTCAGCCCCTGCAGTGCTGAGAGAGAGAGGGAGTGAGGCAACATAGCTGGAGGAGCGGGGATAGCCGGAGACTTGGAGGAAATAACCGTGATGAAAACATTTTTGAGCTTTGACAGGATTTTTATAAACTTATAAACATGAGAGAATTGTTCTTTATTGTAAAGACGTAAAAAAAAAAAAAAAAAGTGAGCAAATGGATAATAACAGAAACATGGGGGGGGGGGGTTGCCAGTGAACAGGAAGGTTTTAATGATCTGCAAGTCAAAAGACATTTATGCATCAGGGAGAAAACGCAGCTAAATTTGGTTCATGTGTCAGTTTTATAACCTGCTGAAAGTGCAATTTTATTTCTCTTTGCACTGAAATGTCTCGATGAAATGCTGTTGAAGCTGGTTTGTCTCAAGACGTCACGGCGCAGGAGTTTTGCTTACTAGCTAAAACACATTTGGCTTCGCCTAACAAACTCACGGTAAACAGGAGTCTGCATCACCTCAGATCGCTGACTGCTGACGATAAATCAGAAGTTTGACCCGCCGTGACCTCAGCACTTTGCAGATTTCTCAGCGATTAGGTCACGTAACGTTTCCAAACCTTGGATAAAAGTTTTTTTTAGCATTATTTAATCACCAACTGCAACCAGCAGCAGGGCACAGCTTTATATTACATATTTTCATGATCTCATCTTCTGTCCGAATAAAGAAAACATTTGCTCAGAGAAAAATCAACGATGGTAGTGATGAAGATCAGAGACAAAAGATTAAAGAATAACAAACTGCCTTTCTCTCTATTGGATAATGGAGATAAATCTCTCAACAATTTTATGATCTTCTGATGGCTTTCATTTAAAAAAATCCTCCTGCACACCTGCAGAAACATAACCTGAAGTTCTGCTTTGACTTGAACTCACCTGAGCTGCAAAGGAAAAACCCTGAAAACGCTATTTTTCACTAAGTTGTAACCTTGAGACGTGGATGTCTATTGACCTGCCATTACTCCCCTTACTGGAACGTTTTTCTCTCTGATTTCCCTTCTCACATATATTGAATGTTTATTGTCTTTGGTCATCTTCAACTTACGGTTTGTTTTTCTGTCCCCAGGCAGGGAGCCCCATCAATGGATACCAAAAACCTCCTTGAGGACAGAAGCCTGGAGCCGGGACTCGTCTTCTTTTTCCTCTTTCCACCTTCTGCACAAAATAACTACTAGATGTTTGTGTTAGTGGTTAGATTTGTGGAGAACTTCCCAGTCGCTGTCAGGAAAAAAAAAAAAAACTTGGAAAAACATACCTGTGAGAGCTTATGTTTCCTGTTTTTCCTCCGCTGTTGCTCACCTGTCTCAAAAACAATCTGCTTTCATCATGTCACTGCACAGTTTGACCCCGTCCTCCTTTTTTGATGTGACACATGCGCGTCACATGTGTTCCTGAAGTCACTTTTCCCTGTAATCGTCCATTTTTTCAGACCTTGTAATCAACGAGAGCAAAAGCACCTGAGAATGTTCTCCTTTTGTTGTTTTGCCAAATGAATCCTCACAGCAGCAGCAGCAGCAGCTGGTGTGCAGAGGAGACGACGAACGTGTTGTTCGGACCAAAACGAAGCTCTGCTGACTTTTCCACCTGGCTTTCACTCGTCAACAAGAATCTGCATTGTATGTGATGTGTTTTGGCTCAGATTAACGAGGATGATAATGATGCAGAGGCTTCATCCTCCACATGAACTGTGTGATGAACACATGATGTGACGGCAGCAGCAGTTTGCAGACAAAACAAACGTTCGTAGACTTCCTGTTATAGTTTCGGGCTGTAGCTGCTGCAGGTTTTCGCTCGCCAACATCCTGCCGTGCCTCCTTATTTATATTCACTTCATTACATTATATTTACTTCATAGTGTGCTGATTTGTATTCGAAGTTGTGTATTTTAACTGTTATGTAAATATAAAACTCTTTTTGAAATGTTGACATCGCTGCCAAGTTTGCACTTTTATTGACATAGCGAGTAACAATTACTACAAAGTTCCTGCAAACAAGACTTGACTCATGTTTTTTGGATTGAAAAACAGAAATTCCTGCACGCTGGCGATCGCTTGTGCTCATTTTCCGACCTCACGCTACGTTAATAATAAATGCAGTCCGAGCGACTGACAGCGTGGGATGTTTTTGTGTTTTTCACAGACTCAAAGTGTATGAAAAACAATAACCGTCGCCACGTTAAGTTTGTGTTTCCTGCAGTTTTAAACAAAGGGTTCAGATTTGAGACTCGGTCCACAACAGCTGTTAATAACGGCTGGGAACTAAAACATGAGTCATGTTTTTATGGTCATCTTCAGGCACTTGACACACATTGTTTAGGGCAGGAAAGGATTGTGGTTTCCATTAAAATATCGAAGAGTCAAAACGAACTTGCACGCAACAACATTTAAATCATCATTTAAAGCATCTTTATTATAAGTAAATGTCTCTACCTTTAAGAAAAAATGTTGTAGATACATTAATATACATTATTTTAAAGTGACAGCTGACAGGATGTTAAACTTTGGAATAAATTTAGATGGTTTATGGTTCAGCAAAGCTTATAAAAGTTCATTTTTTTCCTTTATAAGCAAATACTTTCCATTCTTGTAAACAGTCTTCAGCCTCGGGTTCAGCTCAGCATCTTAGTCATCCGCAGAAACCCTGAGTTTCATTAACTCTTCCTGTGTGATAATGAGGGCAAACACCTTGGTGAGACCTGGATATTAAGGTGGTATTTCCAACAATGAAAGTGACTCCTTGTCTTGTTTGTTCACACTCTGACAGTTGGGTCAGACACCTTTTACACAAACAGCTACACGGGGATACAAGGATTTGAAAATGGGTTATAAATGTGCTAATAAGTCCAACAATAGAGATCAACTCTGCCAAAAAAGCATAAACAAAGGCACTGATGGAGGAAAGGAAATTAAGATTCTTTATATGGAAACACTGAATCCACTGAGATTTTAGGTCAGATTTTGAGTAAAACTTTGCTAGCTTAACTCTCACCAAGTTTAATTGTTAAATTTCTAATTAAAAATCTCATTTCAAAAGTCTGAATTGTCGATGAAGAAAGATTTCTACTCACTTCAGTCGATGCAACATCCTTTAGTTTCTAGTTTTTCTGCATCGGACCAAAACATTTCCGCAGAACTTAATGAAGGTGGGTAATGTTTTCTCTTGAGGGTCTTGTCTGGTCACAGTTGGACTTCCTGATGATTTTCCATGAACAGTTTTTCCATGAAAGTTTAAATGATTTTTTGATTGGCCTTTTGGATCCGTGCTGAGGTCGGTTTACTACAACGCAGGAACCTTTTAAAAAAAGGGAAAACAGCGATGGTGTGTGCAGGAGAGAAGCAAATGGAAGAAGTTTCCCCGCAGAAGACAACTTCTGCTGCAATTAACATTTCACACTGGCACCCAGATTAACTAATAATGTAAAAACTATCAACTGAATGCGGCTCCGGCTGCTTCAGAAAGCATGAACGCCACTTGAAAAAAGGAATGTGTGCATGCATTTGAGGATTGTGTAAGAATGTCAAGTGTGGGATTGAGTTTGAGGGCTGCAGAGGCGATTTGATGCCAGTCTCAGTTACGTTTTTGTCACAAAGGTGTGGCCCCAGATTTGCAGCAGGCCCCCGACCACAGGGGACATCAGTGGCAGCGACGGGAGCCTGGCCTTTGACTGCCAAGCGCTAAGAGAGTCTGACCTAAATGGGCTGTGAATGGCAGAGGTGTAGCCAGGGATTAACAACGTGTGGCAGCTGGAAACAGGTCACGTTTGCACTCAATAAATACTGTTGCACCTTTCCATGCAGAACGAGACTCAGACGTTACGGGCGTTATTAATAGAACAATTATAGGTACAGCAAGAATAGCATGTTTATGTCCAACGGTCGTCACAGCCAGGGAAAACACATTACAGATATTTAACACCAGGATATACCCATTAAAAAAGTGAGACTTGTTAAAATGGAGACCGGGAGACTTGTATTTCCACGTGTGACTTTTGTCTGTGCACTTGCTTGTGCAAACAGATTATGTGGTGCAAGTATGTTGTGCATGTAGCTTATAACACCGCATGGGTTTTGGAAAAAGTTCAATTATTGTGAATAGAAAGCGCTCATTAAACATTTATGAGAGTTGGAGTCCATTTAGAGAAATAATATCCCCCCCGCTTCTGCTCACAAAACAAACTCCGAAGATGTTCGGGCACAACGTTGTTTGCGGTTCGGAAAAAGACAAAATGTTATTGAAACACGGAGTCATGTCTTATTCGCTTCTCGTGGAGATGAGACCTGAATCCAGCTGAGTTAAAACTTGTTTACTCCCGTGTCCTCTGTGTATACTGCTGTTTGGTTTCATCAGATTGATTACTATGGATGTTTTGGGACTTTTTTCCTCCCTCCTGAAGGGAAGAAGCGAACTGCTCGGCCGAATGCTAATGTAAAACAGAGTGGGATGATGCGGTTTTCTCTCTGACACTGTTTGGATGGGTATGTAAATGTTTAACAGTGGCGTGAGTAAACACACACAAGGGTTAGGTGTCGGGCTTTTTCGAGAGGGCCTTGTTTGGCGGCGGCGGGTGGGGTGGGGATCTGAGCTGCTATCGTCCGCCGCACCGCGTACGGCGAGCGACGTGGCCTGTTTGTAAACGCCAAGCTATTCTTACCTTAAATAAACACTGACATCACACGCAGAGGAATCCTCGGCATAAACGAAACAAATAGCTGTGTCGAGAGAAAATACAAACCTGGCAACCTGCTCAAAAAGGGAGTTCAGGTCCTGCACTCTCAGCAAACACAGCACATATTCTGAGCGAGTGTTGTAAGGTTTGAGTCTTAAAACCGCACTTTTTAAAGGTAACAGAGTCCAAGTTCACACACACTTTAACCACAAAGTGTCCGCTAGATTTCAAAACTATGAAAAGTTTTTTTAACAGAGTGAAAAATTAAAAGTTTTCATTGGATATCACCATGTTATATTATTGCACAAAAAGGTGGAATCAGTGTTATTTGTGTTTGCAGATTAACTCTTCACATGCTAACCGATGCACTGCTTCCTGACTTTCCTTCACATCGGCTCTCTGCTCACAAAAAATGATCGATGTAAGCACCAACTGAGCCGGTTTGTGATCCAAATTTCATTCTTCGGTGAGGTCAATTTGGCTGGTCTTCAATTTCTTTAAGGTGCATTTATGGGTTTGGATTCGGGTTTAGTTTTAGGTAGAAGTTGTGGTTCAGCATGTGGAGCTGGGAGTAAAAATGGTTTGAGGTTTTTTGGAGATGAATGTGGACAATAAAGACCCTCCCAGCTGTAGCAACGCAAACCTGTGTGTAGCTGTGCATCTCTGCATGTGTGTGTGTGTGCTTTCTTGCTTGACAGTGGCAAGACGCTGACACACCGCTGAACCCCGGTTGGCATGTGGCTGCAGCTTATTTTACAGCCCGCGGGGTGACTGGAGGGTGACTGTGTGTGTGTGTGGCTGCAGCCTCAGCCGTCCGGACCATCGAGCGCACAGGTGAAGCACAGCGACGAGGTCGTTCCAGCATCGTCCACCTGGGAAGAAAAAGCCTCCCTTTACTGTCGTATGAAGCGTAATATCAATGGTCTGGAAGACAGATGTGCTTTATGTTGAGAAATATACTTTCCACTCGATGGAGTGTTTACACTGGCAGAGCTTTTTCGCCAATGTTATGGCGGCCGTTTGTCATTGTTATTAGATTGTCAATATTGCCAGTGTTCCTGCTAAATTTTGATAAACTGCTCCACAGGAGATTTTTTTTTTTTTTAGGATGACCTGCAGACCAGATGGATGGAAAGCTGTTACCTTAATTTGATTTTCAGATATTAGATCGACTTTGCGTGATCTCATGCACGAAGCGAGGATGTAGACGAGGGCACAGAGGGGTTTTTGTCGAACCCAGAGACACAAAAACTGTGGAAAAAAAAGAGGGTGAAAGTTCAACTAGTCTGTGCACCTCGTGGATTTTATGATTCCTATGTATCGTATGTACAGTATATACAAGAGGTGATTTATAACTTTGTAGCCTGAGGTAGAAGGAGATGAGTTATACAGTTACATACATGTGCGGTTCAACTCTGAGTGATTGTGCGGAAAAGTTTGAAATTTATAACATTTTTGTTATTTCTGTTTCGAGTGACTGAAGAGTTCAAGTCAGCACTGCATGAAAAAATGGATTTCCTTGGCCTTCGTGCAGCCAACCAGGAAATGCTGAGTTTAACTCAACCCTCACCTGCTGTATTCACCTGATTTTACACCTTAAGACTCATCAAAATGAAGAAGGAGCTCAGTTGCTGCCATTGATGGATCATTGAACCACTTTTGGGACGTCTAGGACACTAAATTCCATAAAGAGAGGATCTGTATGCTCCACAGCTGCTGAACTGAGTTTGTTAATGTGGGAGAAGACTAAGATGACAAATAAACATGCAAGATTTTCTAAAAGTGACTCTTTCTACTTCAGGCCATGAACTTATCAATCACCTCTCATATCTATACATTTTCTACACATTGCCCTAAAAAACTGATGACACAAATCCATAAAAAAATCAAATTCTTTTTAAAATAGTACTTTGACATCTTGGGGAAAAGTCCGTCTTGCCTTTTTTGCCAATATTTACTCGATAAGTTCGATTGCTCTCGTATTAATAGAGATCCGCAGTCACGTCACCGAGCCTCAGCACAATCTCTCATTCAGCATTTCTCTCCTTAGTCTTTCTTAAAGCAGGTTTCTGGGCTTTAATTTTCCATATTCTAAGAAAAACTGGCTCCACTACAGCACAATTGAAACCTCGGTCATTTTTAACAAAGTCAAACAACGAATTCTCTGTTCACGGCTCCCATGAAAAGTTGCGTCACTGTAACTCGGTTTCGTCCACGTACATAAAACTCACCGAGGTCGTCTGCTAAAGTCATTTCTACGTGTTTTCAGCTGTAATCTCTGCTGTCTGAAAAACCTTTTCAAACACTTGGTTTTCTGTTGAGCCATGACGTTCGGCCTGCAAAGGGCTTATGGGAAATGGTGTTTATTAAATAAACTGCCTTCATTATCAAGACTTATGAGGCAGTCGATTTGTATACTTTTGGGAGAGGCTCAGTTAACAAAATTACAAATATCTGTGGGATTTTGAATGAACTTTTTTTCACTTCTGGAAGAGAAACTCAAAGTTTTAGTTTCACTGTGACTCTTTACAGCAAATATGTGAAGCATGAAGACTAGAAACATGCAGAGAGAGCGAGTTTGCTTTGTCTTAAGGTAAAAATTCAGCTCCTTATGCATCTTAAATGTATTGATTCAATGCATTTATCTTTACAAAACTACAGTTTGTCATTTTTATGTGTTATAATTTGCACAGATGAAACAAAACATTTGTTAAGTGTTTATTTCTAAAGATTAGAGGAGGTTGTAGGTGGGTTTTGTTCATTTTAGACAAAGCCAAGCAAGCTGTTACTCAATGCTTTCAGTCTTTGTGCAATGCTAAGCTAAGCTAACCATCAGATTCATGTTTATTTACATTCTGGACAGCAACATGATATCAATCTACTTCTCTAAGTGAACAGGACAGTGAAACCACATATTTTCAAAACTGCTGAACTGCTCCTTTAAGAGGCGAAACGAGCTGGATCCTGATGCTAAACTTTCCCTGCAGTCGGTGTTTGAGACGCTGGTTGCTCATGTTTGGAGCCGTTTTCAACTAATGTCACTTTTTAACTGTTGATTTTCTTCTGATTTGAGGTCGAGCTGCTGGCACCAATTTGGTGAACAAGGTGCACCAGGTTGTAAACATTTCCTTCTCTGGTTTGGCAGCAAACATCTGCAATCTATTTTCTCTCAGACCTGAAATGCCTTTTGTGTGCCAACGCTGGATTGTTTTGGAGTTTTTTTTGTTGTTTTTTTTCTGTGACCTCCCTCTGTTTCTTCCCTTTCTTCATCTGTTCGTCACCTCCTCATCCAGCTATTCTTTTGGCACCTTTACAAACAACATGGAGAGGCCTGTGAAAGGTCCTGGGAAAAATGTCAGAGGTTTTTTTTGTCAGATATCAGCAGTGAAGGAGGGCTGTCTCTCTCTCTCCTGCCTTTTTCTCTGTGTGGCCTCCGAAACATCAGCTGAGCTTCTGCTGCAGGGCTCCTGGTGGGAGTATATCATGTTGTGTGTGGAAGAAGTCTTGTCAATACTCTTTAAATCAGAATGCTCTTCCAC
>JAPZDY010000026.1:22719749-22734563 GCA_029783645.1 Ctenochaetus hawaiiensis | reverse complement strand
TAGAAAAGCTGCCGCAAATTCAGGCATTTTAGGCCGCAACAATCTTGAAAAACGCCTGCGAAATCCTGGAGGGACTGATTAAACCAAAATGATAGGAAATTGGAAGATAACCCTGAAAACATCTCTTTACTCAGACTTAAAAATTTCTGTAGTTTCATCAACCTACCCTGTACATGCAATTATTTTACCAAATTCAACAAACACAAAGTCTCTTTCACTCTATCACACACACCTTAATCCTCAAAGAGAAGGGCGACTTCCAAGAAATCTTATCCTCGTCTCATGTGCCAAACATTTTTGACTACATGTGTAATTCAAAAATTCCTGCTCAGGTGATGTAATTGCAAAACCAGTTATATAGAAAGCCTCCCTGGATGAAGGCAGGAGTCCGGAAACAATGAAATGAACAGAGCCAACTGGCCCTAATGAGAAAAGCAGTGATACCTAATCCAAAGACTAATTCAGTTATGTTGTAAACTTGGTGGTGAGTATAATTGCAGTGATGGTGAACATGCCTCCTCTGATTTCTGGGCACAACCCGTTGACTTGCGTGCCTGATAGAACGAGCTGAGGTGTGCATTAAAGGAAAACAGAAAGAGAGAGAGAGGGAATGGTAGCATAAAGGGAAGAGGGTGAGAATTCATCCAGGGTGGCCTTTTCCCTTCCCTCTGAAACTCTTTCCATCAGAGAAAATGTGTGAAACCAGTAGAAAACTTTCCAAATCCTTTATAACTTCTTGGAGCAGAGTTGGAAAACGGATGAATTTCACCGTTGTTATCAAATAAATTGCAGCCTGGAAGGTTCCAAACGTGAAGATCTCATGTGGTGCACTCCGTAACAGGAAAAAAAAAAAAAGAGTCAAACAATGCCCCTTTTTTTCAGCAGATTTGATTTGGAAAAAAAAAAAAGACACAAAACCTCATGAAGTCAGACCAGATGACAGCTTATGGATTTTCCACCTCTTTTAACCCTTAAATGCAAATAAATTTCCTTCACTGCAACACTTGATGGATGATGCAGGTCAAATTTTGGTTCTTGTGGTTTCTGTCTGACTGAAACATCTGTAAAATCTTTGCTATAACCGGAAAGGTCAAAGTGGGGTGACCCTCGACGTGAGAACAAAAACTATTGGCTGAGGTTAAAGCGGAGGTGTAGAAAGTGTATAACTCTCTTTAACTGTGTATTTATGAAGCTACTGATGTTGCTCCAAAAAGTCAGTTTGAGGAAAAAGTTTGATGACGAAGCACAGACTCGGTTTTCCAAAAACTTAGTGCAGTTAAAGTCCTGTAAGATATTATTGCATGGACAGATAAGCGTGACTGGTTAAACTGTGTCTGGGGGCGGGTCTTACATGCACACAAAAGACTGATTGACACATTTTGGGCCAATCAGAAGACACGGTGTCCAGATTAACACTAACCATAAGATACTGTGTTTTTTATTTCAAAGCATTACTTTTTTTGTCATCAATTATTATTATATGAACTTTAGTTTTTAAGTCTGCAACAAATTCATGTAAAAAAAAGGTTTAAAGAAGCATCATTCACAATAACTCACTGGCTTTTTGTCCATTAAACCAGTTGATGCTAACGTCTGGGTTGTCCAACAAAAAACAACGAAATGTCATCCCTGCAGAACTTTATTACCAGTCCACTAAACTTCTTTGCACCTCTGTGCTCCTCAGTTTTTAAAAGATTTTAAGCTGAAAGAGGCTCAGTCCCACCTGTTTATTAGTGTATCCATTAAAAAAGTCAAAATATTAACATAAAGTAACTCCTAAATATTCTATAAGACCTTAAGAACATGTCATGTGTCTTACAAGAAACAAGTGCTAATGTGTTTTTTAGTAGAAACCAGATTATGAGCCTTGTAGATCGTTATGTTTGCTGCTGATTTGATCCCACAGAGGCATCTTCTCCCTTTATTTCCACCATCCTCAGTCTGTCCATAATCACACAATGTTGGTCATTAGCGGTGAATGCATCACGAAAGGGGAATAAAGTCTTAATAAGGAAAATATGAGCTCTCACTCTTGTTCATACAGAGACTTTTAAGCACCAAAATCAACTTCAGTGTCCAAAAAGTCACATGAAATAAAACAGAACATTTATAAAAAGTGGTAATACTGGCAATTAGTTTAAAAATGCTACATTTCTCGTGTTCTGAGGTTTTATTAATACTTGCCAATGTATACTAATTTATCCTGAAATAACCAAGACGTAGTGGACTATTTTTACTCTCCCTCTCTGGGAATGGAGGCCTCCAGATCAACCTAATTGACCGTTTTTTTTCAGTTGAGGATATTATTCACCAGACAGTCCTCCTTCTCTCACATAAGAACTGGCTCTTTTTCTTCCTTTCTCTCTCTTTTTTTTTTGCATTTATTTAGTTAAACTGACCCCGCTGGTTCTGAATCCAGGTTCTGTGATCCCTCCATCTCTGTCTGGACTTCCTGCAAAAATACACAGCAATGGAGGGTCTTCCTGTAGTTCCCCTTCACTTTTTGCAGGGGAAAAGTTAAACAGACAGAAGCTGGAGTCACCGCAGCGTTGACATGAATGCATTCACAGAATTCTCTCGTGTTGCACAATGACACAGGTTCGACGGCTGTGTGGTCTCGCAGAGTGCTGCCTCGCGCCTCTAACTGGCCCTCTGACCAGTGACGTTTGTGTATTCTGGGCACCGGAGCAGACCCTGGACCAGCCGGTGTCAAAGCTTGGCCAGACAAAGCAGACAAAACTGGTTCAGCCTCCAGAGGAGAAGCACGACCAAGATCAACAAACAGACCTAAATACGCAGGAGGAAGACAAAATAAGCAGGACACGGACGGCGTTCGCAGCCTGTTGCAGGAGGGCTGGATCAGCCTCGGAGGTAATCCCGGGCTGCCGCCTAGGAAATTGATTGGCTAAGAAAAACAGGTCCACGGTGGGTGAAAGATTTTGAGTGATAGTTTATCTAAGAAGTGGCTATAAGCCGACATTATGATAATTAGATCAGCGTGTTTTTGATTATTTCTACGAAACGCGACACCTCGTATGAAGCCTGCAGGCGAGTGGCAACAACACCGAGATCCTTGTCTTTTTTTTCAAACAGGAGACGCACAAAGGGGTCAATCTTTTAAACCAGTGGTCCTCAAAGTGGGGTCCGTGGACCCCCAGGAGTCCTTCAGGATGTCTGGCTAAAATTGGAATAATTTATTTTTACTATGATTCCATTCAAAAATACCACAATGACAGAGTACGTGACTGTTCTGGTATTTCATACATGTGCTGTAATAAATCATCTAAAGGGAAATATTCTTATCAGATAAGGAACTCTGAGACAAAATCTTATCAGTCAGGGTATGTGGTCTGACTTGTGTTATTTTATGGATCTCTTCAAGTTAAAAAGTTTAAAAACCACAGTGCCAAACCTCTGAAAAATTATGTCCCATTCACATGATCATTTCTGTGGTTTTTAGAGTTTGGTTTAGGTAAAACTTATTTTTTTCTAAAGAATTTGAGAAAAATGAGAGAAAATAAACATTATTTGTGTTGCAGAATTGCCTTTAACTGTGCTGGCAGCAAAAATACAGGGATGATAATGTTATTACCACTTTCAGACAGAATCTCAGCAAGTGTTAAATTTAATTGCTTGTCTTTTAAGTTTGTACGTTTTTATCTAGAGAGGATGAATCCTAATGACATTAATAGGCCCCTTTACTTTACTTCTTGCACCACCAGAAGGTCAGAGGTATCATTATTCACTAAAATATCTCAATATCTACATATGGGATGACCACAAAATATTGTCTTGTAATATTATGTTTTTCTCACATTGCTTATATGTTTATATATTCAGTTTATTCTCTCTTTTTATTTATTTACCTAAGCATCTCAGTGGTTTAGAGGATAAAGATGTTGTTGTCTCAGCTAATTAGCAAATAAGCAAATGTTAGCATGCTAACACACTTGATGCAGAAGGCAAACATGGTAAATATACGGCACCTCTCTTCTTAAACGCCGCTTCACAGAAATCTTCATGCTTTTTCTGTCCTGCGTTTCCAGCCATTTTCCAAACCTTGTGACCCCTCGGGGAGTCCTGACCCACTGGCTTAAAACCGCCGTTCTAAACTTATCAGATCATTTAAACAGTACTAAATAATGCCTACTTTAAATATCTTTGCTTTAAATGGCACTTGTGATCCAATGGTAAAAATAAAAGCACTCATACTGTATCATTCCCCAATGTGTAATTTGAAGGTATATCATTCAGAGAGAAAACGATGGCCGGAGGATTTAGACTCGGAAACCCTTTTTTTTTTTCCGGATGTGCCTTTCAGCTCCGTAAATAGTTTATGGTGTATGTGGTTTTTTAGGGTCTTTATGGTACAGAAGGCCACCTTGGATAACCTGGCCTCTATGAGGGGAAGGGGGGGCTTGTCTGGGTTGTCAAGAAGTCTTTCTTTGTGGTTTCGTAGCACATACAGTCGAGGAGAAGATCATTACTTTGAATGCAACCATGACATTTATCAAAAAAAAAAGAAACGACCAAGAAATGAGGTCATAATATGATTAAACTTGTGGTGTTTGGTACTGAAGACTGTCTAATTTTCTCCCTCTTTTTATTCCTCTCTGTTCCTTTCTCTCACTCCCTTTATGGTCACAGAAAAGAAAAAAAAAACTCCTCAGTTTCTCTTCTGCAACTTTCCAGCCACCGCTTTTTTTCCTTCCCTCTCCTCCCGTCGCGGTGCAACGGCGACCTTTGACCCCTCCAGGAAAAGGGGTGTGGCTCGGCTATGACTCCAGTAACTCAGTGGGTCCATTTCGGTGCAGTTCGGCCCCCTAAACAAATAACTGGAGGTCTTGTATTCTTTGAACCTCGCAGCTCCCCAGGTTTTCAAGGTTAACACCACTCCTGCTTTGGAAAGTGATCTATAGTTTCATGCTTTGTCGTTTTTATCTTGCCCTCTGCCCTCGCGGTCACGTGAGGTCATTTCAGTCGACCACATGAAACCTTTGGTGGTAACAATGTAATGTAATTTACCAAAAAAAAAAAAAAACCCAATGGTTACACACACGTAATAAAAACGAAAACTCAAATAGCTCTTTGGCCGGAGAGAGGACCTGCTTTAAGGATCAAGTCAGTCCGGAGGTCACGGAGCTGGATTTCGTGAAACTGATCTGCAGAAAATTTAACCTTCACAAATTCAGACTGAATAGGAGTCACAGGGCCAGCTGTGATGTGTTTCAGAACTCTTGGAAATGTCGCCGTCAATCTGCATCAGTCAGCAGGGTTTTGTTTTATGGTAATTGATGGTGATTTTTGAAGTAATGTCAGTGTTGTCATTCTGAAGAGCCTCCATCTGTTGCATACGCTGAAATGTTATTTGGAGTCTGTTGACGTCTGGCAGGAAAACAACCTCAGAAAAGCCATAAATGTGTGGATGACTTGAAGACATCCTACCTGCACTGGCTGCTCCGCGGCCTGGCTTCTCCAAGGTCATTTATAATTTATACTGGCTACTTCAGTTTACAAAGGAAAGACTTCATTCCAAAATAAAATTCATCCATCTCTGGAAAAATATTTACGTAGATGTGTTATTAAATATCCTGCGAATGAAAAGTTTACATTTTTGAACCAAGAACTTAAGTTACAGACTGTCTTTTGACACAATCGTCCTGACTTTATTTGATTTTGAGCCAAAAATGACTCCGGTGGAAAAAGGTGTTATTTGAAACAATGGATATTTTATTTTAAAACAAAATATTATCACTCTCCACCGTCTGTATTTTGATAGTCATTTTTATTCCTCTTACAATTCCCCTTTGAAGCAATTAATCCAAAACAACATGTTAAGCAGACAATCAGCAGTTAAGAAATGATAAAGCATAACCACTTTACATTACAGCAGACATATATAGATACATCTTGCATTTGACTCAAACGATAAAGTCACAAAGGTTTAGGAGTAAATCCCAGCTGTAACAGCAGTAATAAAAATTGCTTGTCATTTCTGTGTTTTGCTTGCCGGCCATTCGGGGAGTTTTTACGTCCAGAAATCGCAGCACCTTGCCAAGTCACCGGCACTAATAGCCCTGGCAGGTATCTGAAAGTCATTAGGTGCTATGCAACAGTGAAAATATTTCTTCACTTTAATATCTGGGGAGGGAAGATTACATTCACATTATATCAAGTTAAACGGGGTTTTATCTGCTATCTGCACATCTTATCCATGTCGAACAGGAACGTCCTTGATACGTGTGGGAGAGCAGTAGCCTAGTTTATATAAATGTGTGAGCCTTCAATTCATAATAAACATTTCCAAACCACAGCGATACTAAAGTGTCAGCTAATAAATATAAACGAGGAGGCCCTATTAGAGACCAGTGGAGTCCCTGCTTCGCTGCTCTCCATCAGCGCTAACGTGCAACACTTGGATTGGATTACAGTGGCGCTAATGTCTTTTGGCTCTTCTCGTAGGATGTGATACAAGAATGGGAGTGATTTTGGTGGGAAGCAAAGTCTGGGATTTTAATAAATAGCCCCAAAACTTCTAAGCTTATCGAAAATCTGAGCAGCTGTGGTTGGACGACAGGGAAGTTGCTCTCTGGGCCCATTGATGGTCACTCAATCTTGCCAACATCGGTGGTTATGAGGATGAAATACAGCTGCTTCCGATACATTTTGAGACGGTGAGGACTTTCTGGATGGACACGAACTGGCTTGTGTGAGGTCCTGAGGGGGAAAAAAGAGACCCAAACCACAGCTGCAGGGCAACAAGCCATACAAGACCCACATCTCTTCACTTCCTCATCTACGCCCGTTTCCTGTCCAGGAGGGAATATCACGCAGCTGATAATGACACGTAAAGTAATAGCCACACAGATGATGAAAAACACTTGACCTTTGACCTCAGGGGGGATTTACATCCGACCTCAGTGGTGTGGAGAACGAGTGTGCTGCCGAATCGCCGCCTTCCTCTCTTGTTGTGTGGCCTCAGGAAAGCGTGAAAGAGGGCTGATTTCTGCAGCCTCCATTCAGGATGAGAGGAGCTGTGGTCACAACTCAATCTGTCCCATATGGGGAAGATATGAAGCTGGAGGGATGAGTGGAGCAAGGGCAGCTGTTTCTGTGGGTGTGTCTCGCCAGACAGGGGCAGGATGGAGGCAGTTCAGTCAGGATACAGTAGAGGGGACTGTGGGGTGATAAACCAAGAAACTCTGAGCAAAGCAGAGTTAAATTTACCCTGTTTTATTTGACTTTTTGACCCTACTTTTAGGTTTTATGCTAAGCTAAGCTAATGTCCCTCTGGCTTAAGCACCATATTAGCACACAAACATGAAAGAAGAATTGATAATCCAGCTTTTAGAAGAGAGAAAGTGTAATTTTTTCAATATGTTCTTTAACAAGAGTGATCCATTTTTGTTTTTTTTACCATAAAATCTTCTTTTTAAAGTATGTCTGGTTGTTTCAGGCTTTGATTTTGCACATCAGTGGTGGGTTTCTTCTATCAGATGATGATACAATGCAAATGCCAAAGAGCTGCTAAACACCTGTCAGAGCTGCTTTTATCAATAACAAAAATCCTGAGCTCTCAGATAGAAGGACAAGCAGAATACTTCTTTAATCCTTGAGTAAATATCTGGAAATATTCTGTTTCTATTGGCTTAGCCGGCAGCCTGCAGTTTTCAAACCTCACAGAGGTCGATCCATCAGCTGACATGTTGAAGTGCGAGGCTTTTAGTGAGACAATGAGGCCCTCCCTGCTGACGTCAACATGGCAACACAAGCCAAACACCTAAAATGTGTTTATCAAATGTAAACTAAGGAGGCTGAGAGATGTGTGTTGTTGTAAACTTTAGAGGATGACGTTTCCTTTTGGAAAGATACTGACCTTTCAGATTACATGAAGGCCACATGAAGCCGTCCTGCCTGTATTGATCTATGATTGAGGCTCTGCAACAGATCCTGTATCATCTGACTCCTCAAAGGCAATAAAAAGGATGAGGGATTGCTACAAGGAGGAGTGGATGCTGATATGTTGCAGCTGGGATGAGCCTTTCTTATTTTGCCATGACGTTTTCTATCATTTGGTCAGATGGTGTTTGAATGTGTTTCAATGGGTGAATGTGTTTCAACAGCTGAGCTGACTGGAATCAGTTTGTGATGAGACTCAAATAAAACGTCTGACATCGTCATCGTGAACCGACACTTTGTAATTACCTCATTCACACATGGACACCACAACATTTTAAGAGGACCAGAGAATATCTGCAGATGTGTATGAGTGTGTTTGGTTTCGTACATGTGCATGATTAAACAACAAATGACGTGTGTGTGTCTGCCTCTATATATTTGGCTGTTTGCAGCTCCAGAATCTGCAACTTCATCAAGTCAAGTTGGACTGTTATCACGTTGAGGGATGAGGAAGGGGAATTAATTTATGCACATGATCATCAATCGGGGCCAAGTTCACTCTTTATACTCTCAGCTTTCATGGCTGCTGTTTGCTGAGTTCACTGTTGACACTTCAGAGACTCATTTGGATGTTGTGAGTCTGGATGGACAAAAAATCTTTGGAAACAAATCAGTAGAGAGGATCTAGTTGTCATACAGTAATAGATTTATGAAGTAATTTAGAGATTTCTAATGTCAAGTAACATAATAAAATAAATTACTGCAATACAGACTGTATTTTAACAAGACTAACTGTGAGAAGGGGAATAAGATTTTGAGGCTGGACCTTCTTCTCAGGTCAATGTCTGGTCAACGTGCTGGTTGTTGATGCCTCAAAATTATCCAAACTTTAAACTGATTAAAATTTAATTCAATTTCAGAACAATTTTTCTCAGAAAGATCCCCAGAAAATCCTCTCAGAAAGAGATATTTGTGGATATGACATCCTAATACATATAAAATATGTGTTAGGATGCTGTAGTGGGTAAAGACAGGGCAGGATAAGCTTTTTATTAAAAAAAAAGATAATTGTGTCCATTTTGACCTTAAATTACAACTTCCATTTGTAAAATGATCCACTAAAATTGAAGAGAAAACGCTTTTTAGCATCTTAAAATCCCTCAGAGCCTCAAATGTCAAATTCAAGGGGAAGTACAAGACTTATTCAGTGATATTTTGTTTCCTAGTAAAAATGATAAGACCAAACTTTATGCAGAAATCCCCTTTCCTAAGAATAGCTGGGGATTCTTTGAGAATGAACGCGAAACCTCTGGTTTTCTAAGACAAACATGGTTTAACTCAGCCTGTACTTATGCATTCGACAAATCCATTTTTCACAGGCAACCCCCAGCATTGATTGGACATTACTCTGCAATTACACCCTGAAAAAAACCCCTTTACTTTGCACCTATGGAAGAAAACTCTGAAAACATGTTAGCAATAATGTCCCCCTCCGATAATGAATGGCCTGCTGAGGTTGGAGCGCTGGCAAAGTGTCTGTTTGATTTGGACAGCGACTCTAAGCATCTCCCTCGGTGTAGTTTTTCACTACGTCCCGTCTGCTCATTTTACCTCTCTGTGTGTTAGTTCAGCCCTCGTTCTCTCTCCCTGCCTTTGATATTATAATCCACGGTCACAATCTGTGCAGGAACAATAAAACCATGTAGGGTTTAAGTGCTAAAAACGGACAAATAGAGCTGGAAGAGGAGTTAAACACCAAGCCGCTGAAGGGATGGAGTGTGAGATATTTTTATGATTTAGGATTTTTGCTTTTAAAAAGCCATAAAATGGCATGTAAGGTCTCTTGATGGAATCATATTAGATTTGCTTTATTTCAATTTAATGGTGGTTAAGAAGTGCTATCCATGTGAAACCATCATGGTCTGATACCTTATTGGATTTTGGATGGAATGTAAATTTGTCTGCCGCCATGTTTCAAAAAAACATACAAATACACACCGTCTGTTTTCAGCCGTCTTTGTTTTACCTAAAGATGAACCTCAGTTAACAGCCAACATGAACATACACAAAGAAACGGATGCTTTATGGTATTGACATTGAATAGACCTTCTGTTAACATAAATTAGAAACTTCTGGGAAGAGACGAAGTTTCTCCAGAAGGCAGACTGAATTCTGCACACAGATTGCTTTAAGCCCTTTGTGGCTGCAATCAGGGGGAACCCCAAAGCAACAACTCCAGCCATCAAATACAAGTCCAGCATCCTGGAGATCGGGAACGGAAACAAGCCGCTTGTCAATAGGCCAGAAAGGCTATTAAATCGCAAAACTGACAGGCTCCATTCAGTATTTTATCAGTTTTTTAGGATAAAATATTGCTTCCAAATGATACCTGCCAGATTATTACATTGGAAAAAGATTTAATAGCCTTGGCTTTTGGTTGGTGTCAAACTCTGGCAATAAATGTGTAAAAATACAGAAATGATGGAGGGTTTTAAATCAGAACTGAAGGGGGTCGATGTGACCCATTGTGACTTTTCTAGGGAGTCATTGTTCCATGTGAGGGAGTCATTAAATGTGACACTAAATAATATTATAATCATAAATGTTCACACTGGTTTTACTAGACATACATTTTTTATTTTTATTTTTACTGGAGAAATTTTTGTTAAGAATTTAAAGTATTGTAAAAAAAAAAAATTGCAAAATATCAAATATCATATGTTGCAGCCTGTTCCCACATATGATTATTAAATTACAAACAACCAAATTCGTCAACTGGAGTCCAAGTTTCAAGCTAAAGTCTCCATCTCTGATCTATAAGTCTGATATTTTCACTGACAGGCAGAAAAAAACAACCTCTAACTTTTCAAACAGCATGTTTTTCTCTCTATAAATGTTTTTTTTTGCTTTCAATAAAGTTTAATGTTGTATTTTCACAAATTTAATGTTGTTAAATCGTTCATATCCAATATTAGATTGTAAGAAACTTGAATACTTCAACAGATGAGCACTTTGGCCAAAGTCATCTTCATATTGCTGCACATCAGAGCTCTTCACACCACATGATGTCCACTCTGGATTTTCTTTTTTCCAGTTTTCAAACACTTGTTTTTCCTCTCAGATTCTGACACTGGAGACGGATCATCTTCATCCAAAAACTCTGTGTGTGCAGAAGAAACAGTAGTTCACATCAGCTCATCAGTATTGAATATCCACATGTGTGAGGCACGAGGATTCGCTGTCCTTGGAAAAAACTGCTTTCCGTCACTTCTGCGAGCCAACATGCCCCTTTATTTAGCCGCCAGAGCTAATCACACCCTCGGCCAGATTCAGTAGGGTGTGCTCTGGCTTTTTTTATACAGTTGAGTTCACAGCCAGGACGTATCATTGATGATTCACTGATTCAAAGAGCCTGATCTTAAGCACAGGCCCAGTTCCACAGCTGCTGCAATCATTGCTCCAATCGTTCTGTGATAGAGGCAAACAATGGGATTACTGTAAATCGAGCTACCTGCTGCTATGTTGTGATTGTGTGAATTATTGGCCGGGAGTTGCTCTGTGAAATGACCTTGGAAAAGTCACGTGCATGCACTAATTTTACTGGCACATCGGGAACTTCTGCTGTTTTCTCCACCAAAATGACCAAATTTCAACGCTCGCTAATAAAAGAATTCAGTCTCGCTTTGCATGAAAGGAAAACTGAAAATCCCCAATTGCCAATTTTCAGTATCAGATCTGGATCACATTATATACTTCCAAATAATGTTCTTAGTCTTTTTTCTAAATCTTATTAATGCAGCAGATGTGTGAAGGTTACTGTATCAGGCCAATTCAGTCAGCGCCAGAGAAGATGTCAGTCAAATAAAAAAGCTTATTTAATTTGAATTTGGAAGTGAGTGAACAGAAAAGGAGAATAGCATAAACATGAGAGAACATTCCTGGGTCGGATCAGCAGGGATGTGGCTCAGACCGCAGCGTCAAAACCAGCTAAAATATACACAGATTTCTTTGGACTTCTGCTGTATGATCACATCAAGTCACAATGGATAAAAGTGCAACTGAACAAGCTCAGAGAAGTGGAAAAACAAATGGAGATTCACAGCGACATGGCTTCCCAGATGCAGGTAGAACAGGTTCAACTTCCAGGGGCCGAAGACCTACGAGTACATAAACATAAGTTTTGGATCAGCACCAAACTTTGTGGCCTCGGAGCGTCGTGTTTTTGCTGCGTTGGCAAGTTTTAAAATCCAAAAAGGAAACCTTGCCATTACCAGGCAAGTGGGCAATGAAAATTCAATTAGGGTCCCACACCTATGTCGCTATACGGCAGCAGAGAGAAACAATCCAGCTCTCCGTTCTCCGTCCCTGCTTTTCGTGGAAAACCCGGCTCCCGTTGCCATTTTTGGATGGAAAACACCGTATTCCACGTCCAATTATCTGAAGACATCAACGCGTAGCTGAAACTGTAGATTTCATCTTGGGGTTCAGTGCGATGTGGTTCCATGTGGTCTCCTGTGAAATATGTCGTGTTCACGGTTTGTTCCTGAGAGATGATAATAAATAAACGTTACCACCGTCGAGCCAGTTGGCTTGTCAACGTCGACAAATTAACTTTTGTTGAAAGATGTCTTTTTTAAAAAATATGACAAATAAGAAACATTTGGTTTTGGGGAATATTATCTTTTTTTTTCCCTCTCAGACACTATTAAATAATCACTGCCTCTGTCTGTAAGTTGAAGCATGAAGTGAAATTCTCTCCTCTGACAGAATTACAGTCCAATTGTTCAATTTAAATATGCCTCTAAATTTTCTGTATAAGCTGTCTGGTAAAAGGAGCACGTGGTATTTACACTGGACATTTTTGCTCCATATGCCAAAAATGTTACTCTGGTATTTAAAGTGCATTTTAAGATCCGTTCTTATACAGTATTTAATCCTTTATTTTCTTTAGTATTCGTAACTTGGCCGTATTACAGTGGAAATAGTAATGATATGTGCCATATTAGACCTGTCAACCCTCCCGTTTTTCCCGGAGGTTCTCCCTTATTTTACCCCTGCCTCCTTCTGTCCTCCCATTTAAATATTCTCCTGTAAATCTCCAACGTTATTAAACTTATTTTAATAATAAAACTTTGTGGTGTTGTTGATGGGAGGTGTAACCGCACAGTTTGTTTGACGTGTTAATGACGTTTCCCCTCCGGTACAGCAGGTGGCAGTATGTAAAACATTAGCTGCAACATAAGTGACACCTGCCAACAAAACAAGAATTATAATTGAAAAATGGTGAATTAAGATGAGAAGGAGTTAATTTAATTATCATTTCTTTAGATATATATTAAAAGTATTTTTATTTCTATAATGCAGGAATGTTTACAGTATTTTACTCTCATCCAGGTACCAGGAAACCATAGACATGACAATGCATTAGATAGAGAATTTTTAATACTTTAACCTCCTACTTTTACATAACAGATGACCCACTGTTTACTGTTACAGTCACCATCAGTTTGCAGCCCTCATTGACTCCTAACAACCCCCCCCCCCGACCCCGAGCTTTACTGGTCTCTGTAAGCAATTAAGAATAATTTATTCTCCGACTTGATGGAAGCCATATTGATATATTTCGTCTCCATCTCCTGTGGATGAATGGAATGAGGAAAAACACGGGTTTTGGGGTTGTAAACACGAAGAGGATCTGGTTGACGGATAATTACAGCAATTTCCATGAATTCAGTCATAGCAAGGAATGTCGATGATGTCCGTGAACTCTGTAGCATCGTGACGACGCTGAGAGATGCGAAGGAACGCTGTGGTTTAAATGAGTCAGTCGTTACAGTGCGAGTGATCATCATCAATGTTTTTTTTTACATTTGAAGCTTCTCTTGAGTTTTTTTAAAATAAATCTTTGAATGTCATCGCAGGCAAAAGTGTCACAGAAAGTAAAAGCAGACAGGAGCTGCTCCGGTGAGCGACAGGAAGCAAATATGGCCGAAGTTTCAATGCTACTACTACAGTTGCCACAGCTGTTATTTAGAGCACTAATACTACTGGAAGGAGAGTTTCTAAGATTCGGAAATTTGCAGAAAATAAAACATAAAGTCCGTGGGATAAAAGATATAAATGAGATTAACTGAAAACTTGGTGAAAGAGGAACAAAACAGGTACAGAGGACCGCAATGAAAACATGAGAAAGCCAAACACAAAACCTCATTGAACACATGAAATGTGTGTTGAGAAGTCATTTACAAGATGACACTCGAGCCTTTTCTCATTATGTAGCTCTGCGTTGTGCCGTCCAGACCCCCGAGCTCCTCCTCCTCCTCCTCCAAGCTGGATCTGCTTCCAGCTATGACGGCTTTGTTCTTCCAAGGCCTCTTTGGGGCCTGCTAATGCAATCAGTGCGAAAAAAAAAAAAGCTTGGACATAAAATATAATAGGGGGGAAAGGAGCAGGAAGAGTTATAGGACTGGGATGAATAGTTTCCCCTTTGAGTTGGTTCCGTTTACGTTCAATTTATTGCTCTCAGCTAGCTCCTGACCAGAGAGCTCCCTCTGTTTCAGCTCCACGCCGGAGGGGTCCGGTGAGTCTGCAGCACACTGACCTCATCTGTGTGAGCCAAACACATGTTCAGGTCTGCAGGTTCTCCACTCAAACCTCCTCCAACGCTGCAGCCGGACTTATTTTAATCCATTTCTATGCTAACACTACTGTGTGTTGTCATGGCACAACAGGAGAAACATGTGACTGTAGAGGAAATAAGTTACAGTGGAGGACAAATTTGTTTGAAAAGAGAAGGGAAGTAAAGTGTGTAATGCTACGGCCACACCGGACGCGAATTGGCGAACTTAGACGCGCGTAACGCCCGTGGCTGGACGCTGGACCAAAATGAGGGACAAACGCTGACGCGCGTCACAG
>JAPZDY010000026.1:22674320-22694489 GCA_029783645.1 Ctenochaetus hawaiiensis | reverse complement strand
GAGAATACTGGGAGAGCATGGAAAGAACACGGAAAAGACATGGAACGAACACGGAGAGAACATGGAAAGAACATGGAAAGAACATGGAAAGAACATGGCAGAACATGCAAACTCC
Source organism: Ctenochaetus hawaiiensis (assembly GCA_029783645.1). Classification (NCBI taxonomy): domain Eukaryota; kingdom Metazoa; phylum Chordata; class Actinopteri; order Acanthuriformes; family Acanthuridae; genus Ctenochaetus; species Ctenochaetus hawaiiensis. The sequence goes on along the minus strand of JAPZDY010000026.1, from coordinate 22,694,374 downwards.
ACACAGAAAGGCCATCAGGTTCAAACCCAGAAGAGTGATTGCTGTGAGTGTTTTCTTCTGCAAATTCATGCTTCATTTTTTTCCTTTCAGGTGACAAATAAACAAATAAACAAACAAAAAACAACAACATTTGAAGCTGAAATGACAGAATATTTGGCAAATTGTTTAAAAAAATTAGACAAATCAATAATCGCTGCAGCTCTTTAGTGGCTGATGATGAAGAAACAAGGTGAGCTGCTTCTGATTAACATACATATAGTTGGTGTGATTAAACACAGAAATCTGAATTTGAAAACGAAGGGAACTCATTTGCAGACTCACAATCTGGGAAACATTATGTCCCAAACATCCGGCTCGCAGTGAAAAGCTGGGATGCTCCATGTGCTCGTTGACAGCGGTGTACTCTGAGACTGACCATGGCCGAGCAAAAAAAAATGTTCCACTTTTTAAGGAAACCAGTTTCCGGAGGCTGCAGCTTCCAAAAGGACGTTTTTTTGGCTGCGACATCACAACCGTAAACCGCTCCTAATTGGCGGAGCCTGGAGCATGAGCGGACCCCGTTACGAACTGCTGACACATTACAAGACAGTTACACAGCGCAGGACTGACAGAGAGCTGCAGGTACGGGACAAAAGGTAATTGGACATAACAAGGGCGCTGACAAGATGATGAATTGGACTGACGGAGAAACTTCATGCTGCGCTCTCCATCCAAACCTTTTCCACAGTAACAGCAGCTTTAAAAAGTTTTAATAGTTCGAGTTGTAAAGCGACATCAATGGAAGGGGTCTTGAAATCTGTCAAACACTGCAAAAAAATTCTAAAACTGTTGTCAATAAAGCAAATAGCAGCCTTATTTTTTTTAATTTATGCCTTTTTTTAAGCGAATCACAGTGACGGTTCAAGTGAACGTCAAGCGACAGGAAATTCCTGTGAATAATCTTGTCAAAGGAGCCAAGCTTTGGAAAGAAGACGCTTCTTGTTTCAATTATAAGAAACTGTAAGTAAGCAGTCTGCGTGATCGCCCTTTAATAAGCCTTAAATGACAAATGCTGCTCGGTGGCGTGACAGAGAAGCAACGACGTTCCATGACAGCGGCGTCAGACTCTTGGATCTGACCGCCGTCCTCCTGATGACACATCTGAACTCGGTTGGATGGAAACGAGACCTGAGCGAACCGGCTGAACTGACGCTGGCCCTTTCCAACCACACAGCTCAGCCAAAAAATTGCTCCTGACCGCATGTCATGTCATGAGGCAGATAAATTTACATAATAACACCTACAAAGTGATGTTTGGAAAGATGAGTAATTTTAAATAACTGTTGTGATGGAAGGATAATAAACATAATGTCAATAATGGACTTCATGTGTTCATCTGAGTCAGGCTACGATGCTAAATCCTTCCTATGGGGTTAAACTGGTCTGCTTGTGTGTCTTGTTGATGAGGGTTTGCCACAGAAGGCGATGTAATAAGTTCTGGAAAGCTCGAGTCGACCACAGGAAAGTATTTTTTTAAGGAGCGCTCCACGCAAAAATCCCAGAGGAGGAAAAGTATCCTGATGTCCACAGGAACTTCTCAAGTCTTCAAGCATCATAATCAACTTCTCTGCTCTGCATGATCCAAACACTCAGATTTTCGTGACAAGAAGCTCCGGTCCACACGTACTTCTTGATATTTTTGAAGCAGGGGTTTTTCCTTCATTCTCAAAATAAAAAAAAATAATCCAGTGTACATCCACTGTTTTAAACAAACTTCTGTCCAAATGGAAACGCCAAAACTCATTTGAAGTGCTGTCATGGGCGCGCCAAACCGACTCTAACCCTGAAGCCATACTGGCAAATCAGAAGCCTTTAAACAGAGGGCTGGAGGTCGGACTGGTTCCTGTCCAAAACTTGCAGCTTCAGTGGCAGTGGCTGTGTTGTGGGAGTGTTTGGTTGTGGGTCGACCTCTGTGGCACAATCTGACACCGCCCGTCTCAAAATAGTGAAACAGGAACTGTACTTTTTTGTGTAAACATGCAAAAAAAAAGCCTGCCAGAAAAGTTAGCACCAAGCAAACAAGAGTATCTAAATATCTTACCCTGGTCAGAGTTTTCTAAAAGATCTGTTTCAGTGACTTTTAAATCCATTTGTATGTGAACAAAACACCAGAGACACACAGAAAAAGCTACATTTTGAAGAAATAACCATGTGGATAAGACTTGATCCTCATATACAACAAGCAGGTGCATGCAGTGGTTGGTGCACTTAAAAAGGGCCTTCGCACTGGATTATTCTCAACATTCACTGCAACATTGTGGTAAAAAATTTAATAAATGCAAAGTAAACTGCTGAATCATAGTAAGGCCACAACCCAGAGGAGTCACTGTGGTATTTGTACTCTTTTTGGGGGAAGTTTAGACCTTTCAATATTAAGAATTAGAAAATTTCAGGGTGTCATAACTTCTTGATATTTGCTGGATGGAGACTCAATTCTGTTATTTAGACCAGAGAGCCAAAAGAAGCCATACATGTCGATCTTTGTCACCTTGTTTACTTGAGTGTATCCAGCCTAATCCAAGTGTTTTGATTAAGCTAAAATACAGAGAGGCCTCATGACTTTTTATTTCCTGGCACAATTTCTGATTACATATATTAAATCCATATAACAAAGTAAACAGAGACTGTTCAGAGGGTGTTTAATCAGTCAGAGGCTGACCTTAAAGTACTTTTTTATTTGTCAGAAGTGAAAGGGGGGGGAGAAAAGATCCATAGCCTCAGGAATTGTTCTTACAATACTTGTTCCCTTCATGCAGAGTTCATCCTGATTGAATTTCGACCAGTCAGACTGTGAGTCTCTAAAATGTGCAGCCAGTACGAGAGCGGGTGGAACTGACCTCCCGTTCAGGAAATATTGATTGCTGTAATCCTTGTTTATGAAACTCCACAATGCAAGAAAATTCTGCCAGGTGAAATCTGGTCTGACCTTCAGGCTGCATTCCTCCTGGCGTTCATTAACCTTTGCAAAGCAGTGGAGCTGCAGTTGACATCTGTGTCAATCCAGATTCATATCTGTAATGAAAACTGACGGAATTTAATAAAAGTACGTTAACCTTGACTTTTAACCAGTATGATCAGTTATCCTCAAGTCCAAGTGGCCGGATGTAATGAAATTCCCTCAAACTGTTCCTGAGATATCACGTTTATAATAATGGGATGTACAGACAACTTAGAAAATAAAATGCCAAAAAAACACCAGACTCAAAAAACAGTCAGTCTTTCTGATCAACACATGCAGGTAATAAGGGTTTGGACTGGGTTCTTAGTATGAAATAAGATCTAAATTGGGCATTTAAGAATATTTTTTGTGAAAATAAGAGTTCGGACCACACTGAGAATAAAGAAGAACACAGCAGAGGAGAAGTTTATGCAGCAGGAGGAGGTCTGAGGAGCTTCTGTGGATGTTTTATGAGCAGAAAAGATGAAAATACAACTACATACAATTACAACTATCATCCATCTGACTGCAACTATCAATCAATACAGAGGAGAATATAAATAAATGACCTTCACACATCCAAGAGTGCATGGAAACTTTGAGGTCTTTTCAGGTGCATGAATGTTCACTGTTTAAAAGAATCAGATGAGAAACTTGCAGGTGAGAGCATCATGGCTGTTCAAAGACTACCACCTTAAAAAAACTTTATCGATAGACAGTTAAAGTTTTTCAAACAGCAACAACCATAAAAAAATGCATAAAAATGTAAATAAAATAAGAACAAACTGCATCAAATTATCAAACACTTTTGCACTGCAGTTTGTTATTATGGTCATTAAATGGGAATCATTTTCCATTTTATAACTACTGCTTTGATCAAAAGTAGTTTAATTAAAGTTTAATCAAAAGTGTATTTCTGCAGTCTGGGTGTTAGAGGTGCGAGCTGTGAACCGTGAGACCGAACCATCATGTTTAGAGTCGAGTTTTCTGGATGATATTTTCCAGCTGACACATCCGAATAAATGAGGTGTTGAGTTGTGGTGCCCCGCTCTGTTTTAACAGTGGCTCTTCCCAAACACTCCAGCACCGCTGTGCATTAATCCATACACTCTGATTTATTCTGTCTGCCTGGATTCTTGCCTCATTGCTGAGATTAACATGCCTGTAAACCAGATTAATTCAAGATAAATGAGGTGAGGCCTCACAGAGCTGCAGAAGGGAGGCGGAGTCGTAATTTTTACGTGAGAAAACAAAGTAAAAGTTATGTTTTGTTTATAGTTGTTCGTCGTCACAAATCTGACTCTTGTGTAAATGTTAAAGACTGATTTAAATGTTTTTAAAGAATATTTCTAACTTTATTATTTTAGAAAAATCATTTCATGATCCTCTTAACGGTCTGCAATGATGATGGTGCAATTTTTTTATTTTTGCAAGTGATGATCGCAGTGCAGAGTAGAAGCTCATGAATGTTTCACTGTGAAAATCACAAGTAATAACACGGCACTGAGCGTTTAAACTCAAATCACCCGTCAGAAACGTACAGGAACTTTCAATTTCCAATAAAAACTGACTGAAATTACCGAGCATGATTGGATCGAGTACAATATCCTGAAAATAGCTGTTTTTCAAGCAGTTGACACATAATCATCCATGGCTGCCAGGCGGGCCATGTTCGCTCCGTCCCTCAGGATCCTCCCCATCAGCGTCGGCTCGCACTCAGGAACCCAACGCTGAATGTTCCCATTCACTGCGAACCGTAATCCTCGGATACATGTGAAGCAAAGTGGTTTCCTCCCTTCATTAGCGGCCCCGTAAATCAAGCCAATGATGTGTCCTGTCGTGAACGAGGCCTCCTCATCTGCAGAGCTGATGCAGTGAGGTATTATGGGAGATAATGGGGTCTGAGTGAGGCCTCACGGAGGCGCTGTGGAGCCCAGAGTGGAGACGCTGTTTGGACATGAGAAGGTCACATGATGATTTAATATCTTTACAGTAGAAACAATGAACTCATGGACACATACGAAGCCAAATGAGATGTTTTTTGACAGTTTTCTCAATATAACTCGTGAAAAACTAAAATCTTTTTTCAGGACGAGTTGCTCTTTTCATTTTCAGCCCTGATTATGTGAGAATTTAGTGAACTGAGTTTAAGTAATAAGATTGAAAACCACATTCGGCACAAATGGACTGATGGAAAGAACTTATAACTTTGAATCCAAAAACAGTTTGGACGCTGTTTAAAACATTTAAAATAAATCTGATCAACACAAGACTTTAGTGTCTCTGAGCCCAGAGAGTAATGTGCTTTGTACAATCATGTGTCTGACAAAGTGGTGAATCTCGACTCATTCCTGCTTATGAACGAATGAGACTTTCTCGTTCATATGATACTTTCACTTGTTACCAATGAACCTGTTTACCTGTGTTGGTCCTAAACAGGTGTTTTTGAAGCTATTATCATTATATAAACACCAGCAGCTGGTTCAGTGAGATGAAAAATGTATGTGATGCTTATTGCTAAAAAGGCGCTAATCAAACCTCAAACTGTAAAAACAATATTAAAAATAACAATGGAAATATTTTCTCATCACTTAAGACAGATTTGACTTTTTTATCAGTCAACAATTTTTGTCTCTTAGTGCCAAAACTTTTTTCTTCCAATATTTTGACATTTTCCTAATTTTTTGGTATTTCCACTCATGTTTTTAATGCAAAATCAGCCCACAGATATCAGATTAAATGTGATCGTAAACTTCTTATGCAACTATCAGAAAGTGAACAGTTTCCCCTCAAATGTTTAATTATTCCTTTAACAGCTCCTGATAAATAAACTATAACAAGGCATCATAACCAGAAAAGGTGCTACAACAGAAAACTATGTGTTTCATGTGTTAAAAATGGCAAAACGCGAGTACACAAGTCACAAACACACTCTCAGTGTTTGTATAAATACTCAGGTTCATTTACAGACGATTGGCCGGTTAAACCGTTGAGCCATGGAAACAATCTGTTAAACACATTATTGTAGTTAAAATCACATGAAATACTGTTTTTAATACAACGTTTGAGTATCGTGAGCCATATCAGTTGCTGATTGCCTGATTTAGTGATGCATTTCTCAGTGTATGGCAAGTAATCAATGCTCGTTCTGCCCGGGATGACAGAATATGATATACACAAGAAATGTATTTTTCCAAATAATATCACGATGCTGATGTGAACGGAAAAATAAGCGCTGTCTTTTGTCAGTCTCTGGTAATCAGAACTGGCCAGACGCAGATACTTAAGCCACCGGGGAGGCAGGGCAGCGTTCAAACCCTCAAATAACTCACTCGCTGCATTCATCACAATAAACGCCAGCGTCCATTCAGAGCGTTTGAAGCCTCCAAACTGGGATCGATCATCCAGCTCCCCTGATGTCTGTGAATAACCAGGCTGCCAGTCAAGAATCTAACACTGTTTGTGCCTCAAAGATAGACACTTAGCATCCTACTGCGCCCATGTGGTGTTTTTTAAAATCTGCTGGGACTCCCCTCTGGCCGGCAGGCGGTAAAACGAAACCATTCCTCTCACCCTCATCAGTCAAGTGTCTTGTTGTGACCCAGACATCCTTTTCTTACACCGGGGGAGTTAAGCTGCGGTTCACTGAGAAGGGAAATGGTGTGAATGAGGAGGTGGGCACTACACTACACTACAACGACTTCGCGTCTGACACCTTCGCTGTTGATCAGGATGGATCACCCCACCTCTGGTCAACACGACTACTAATGATGATGTGAGCGCAGAGGGCAGCGGCGAGGCATCCATCACATCAAATATGTCGTGAACTTTATTGATTATCTGCCTTCACCATAATCCTTCACACATGTTGGGCCGGCTGTCCGGTGGCAGAGGATAACAGCGGCGACCCCGGAGAGCCAGGAACGCCAGTGGTAGCAGCTACTGTGACCTAATGCCTTCAGCTCTTGGAGGACCTCTCCGTTTTTCTCCTTGTGGCTCAGCTCATACATCACCTTCCAAGAGAAACGCAGAAGGGGAAGGAAATGGCTGCCCTTTGAGACAGTGGCTGCTTTATCCTCTGATGTTCACACCGAGTGAGGAGGAGCTGCTGAAAGCACTGAAGCTCGCTCTAACAGGCAGTTTGTCTTCTGTCCGCTTTGACAACATGGATACGGAGCTTTTAGCAATGAGCCACGAGGCCTCGCAAAAAAAGGTCAGACACAGATTTATGAGCCAAAACCAATGCAAAATATGCACAGGTAAGTGTTACAGCAGCCAAGAGTGATGACAGAGAGGAAGAGTGGGGCTCTCTAATTTCCTCAATGCTTGAAACGCACAAAAAAAAGTGAAAATTGATGAAGAAAATCAACTACAGAATGTGGAGTATCATGAAAACTGCCAAAATGTGGATGAAATGTATAAAAATCAGACATTTTAAGCACATTAACACACACACACACTCATGTTATAGAGGCCTTTCCTGTTCGTGAGATGAAACAGCTCTTCACTTCAGTAGACTCTCAGAAGTGTCATGTATCGGTAGATGTTTGTTGAAGACGTCATGGCTGAATCCATCCATGAGGTCAAACATTCTGTTGGAAAAAGTGAAAAAGCTTCGTCCGTCTCTGGTCGAGTATCATAAACAAGGCCGAGCGTCGCCCAAACATGAGAGCGGACCGACTTACCCCGAGTGTCAGAGCTGCACATGGAGGCTGTCATGCAGAGAATCAGCCTGATTAGAAATACTGCAGTCTTGTGTTACATCAAACTCATTATTATTCATTAATTTTGAAGATTTTCTCATCAATTTTGTAACATTTTAATTCATCCAGCTCATGATCAGACACTCTTTCCTATGTGTATCTATTTTGGTACTAGTTTGGGTCCCTGGTGGATCCTTTTCGGGTCTTGAGCTGAAAAAGTCTTTACTTACTTACAGTTCTTATTCAAAGCTGTTTCTATTTACCTGTTCGTGCACAACAGAAAGTGTAAAACCAGAGTGAAATTCCTCGTGTGTGTAAACATACCAAAAAAAGCTAATCTGATTCTGGTTTCAGCCAGATGAGATTAATCCTTCAGGCTCTCAGTAGAATGTTGTGATGCCGACCAAAAATAAATACAAATAAGTAATCCGGTAGCCTGCTGCCGTCTCCATCAGAGCGCCGCAGTAATTACCGAGATCGTTTCTGTCTGGATGATGGCGGCCGTACAGGAGAAAAAAAAGACGCTGGCAGATACAACGGTGAGTGGAAACACAACACATGGCCAGTTTGGCACAAATCAACAACAATCGCTCCACAGATGTGTGTTTTTTTTGGTCAGTGTGTCTGTTACCTTTCATTTTCTAATTTTCATTACAACTCATTCACAGTCACGTTAAATATCACTAAACACAGGGTGCCATTTGTCCGGATAAAAGAAGTACACATAAAATAAACACACAAAAACATAAAAATCCCCAATGAAACGTGTAATTTTCAGAACTCCTGCAGGTTTTGGAGACTCCAAAGGCACAAATTAGCCTTTAGTGGGGGATTTTTTAACTTAGATTTGTTCTACAAGTTTAAGGGAAACATCTTTAAGGCTTAAGAGGACTAGTTAGATGGATTTTGTAATCATCTGATCCTTAAAAGCATTTTGGGAAATGGGGAACAAGAATTTGTGCTGGTGCCATCTCTGCATGGGGGGAAACATTAAGCAAACAGATGACAAAAAAAATGCATCTTAAAATATTCAGCGCCACATTCAATTGTCACTTTGAAAATTCCACATTTTCATGCAGCACGAGACGCTACGAGCCGAGTTTCCAAGGAGAAATCCTGCTAAACAAACACAGACAGCAGCATATGGCACCACCGTAAGACAGGGTGACTACTCATGAACATTTATACTCGATGGGAGAACATTAAACGCAGCTTCATGGCAATTTGTTTGGGCACCGAGACCCAGCTTCATGGTGGTTTGTCGTCACCTATGTCCGACGCCTCCCAACATCCCGTCCGTGAGAAAGAAGTTGCAGCTGCACACCAGGCCGTAAAAGTCCGGTCAGATCGAGGGGGCATCTCTCCGTCAGGCTCCATCCTCACATCGGCTAATAGACCGTCCTGGTTTTTTACAGCTTTCTGAGTAAAAACTGCTTGATGGAGTCCATGCTGGCCTGATGAACGAGCCCTGTTGTGAAAGGATTTGATGGGAAAACTGAAGTAAGAAACCTCCGGACCTGACGGCACCAGGAGTCCCGGCAGGCTCTCATGATTCAAGATGACACCAGCTTCGGCTTTCCAGCACTTGCATCTCATTTCACCGTAAATTTTAATGAGCGAGGATCATTTGATACGTTGTAGTTATTTTAATGATTTGGCTGCATCCAGTTGAGGTAAACAAAAGGTTTTGCCAGTAAAAATTTTAACTCTTTAAAAGAGTCAAAATCTCAGTTTGCAGGGAAGGGAGGGTTTACCGGAGGGGGATTACGTGGACTGCAGCTGGTGTGACTAATCAACAAGAATCTGAACACTCACATTCCCTTCAGTCATAAACAGGTTTTAATTAAGTTGAAAATTGTCAGACTATGGACTCCTGCACCCTGACTGTGGTTTGCACAGTGAAGGAGGATAAATTAGACCCACATGTGTGTAATATGACCGTTTTATGTCGGCCCATCGTCAGGCTCGGTAGATTGTCCTCAAGTTACACATCCTTGTAAACATATAATCATTCAAATTAAACCGTTGGAGAGGTCAACAGTCCCTGTAAACAAATAATCAGAGAGAAAAACGCTTGAAGTGCATTTATTTTCAGGGAGAAATAAAGATTTTTTTCAGCTTATACTGATAATAACTGCTTCTTATGGTCGATACCAATGAGATAAACGATTATTTAGAATATCTGTATCTTTAAAAAAGTTCATAAACAGATTATTACGCACATCTGAGGGTAAAAAAGGCAGGATAAGGATAGATGATTGTATTCTACAGTTCCTCTCGTAAAATGTTTTGCAAATAACAAGTTGTTGTCTTCCTCCAAATCTGTAAAAAACATCCTGACTGGCAACACCGCTGTTTGGCTCTTTGGTCCAAACTGTGTGTCTCTACTCAGGTGAAGTAGTTTGATTTCATGGTGATGAAAAAAGAGGGCTGTCCTTGTTTTTCTCCCATTTTCTTCTTCTTCTACTTCTTCTCTGAGTTTATTGTATGATCATAAACCAACTATAAGGGTGCATATCACTGCCCACAGTGTCAGAATATACAGATGCTATACCTGAAACAGTAAAAGCAATATTGTCACATGTTATTGGCTCTATTTCTAACCAATAATGATAGACACCTGATAAAATTACCAATATTGGTGAGTCTATGCAATATAATAACACATATGGATCAATTCTGTGAAATTACAGCCTCACTTTTGAAATGCATTTCTGTCATGATACTTATTTCTGTTTACTTTCCAATTTAGTAATCAATATTTTGACTTATAATCATATAAGTAGAAGGTTGAGTTGCTACTTTTGCAGCTCTGAAACAAAAGATCTGAATATTTTCTTTTCACAGACTGAAACCAGTTTTGAAAATGTATTTTAAAGGATGTAAACACTGAATGCTGACATGTTCATATTGTGTCAGAACGCCTGGACTGAAACTGCAGCTGAAAGGATATGGACACCGGAGCTGGTGTGAGCATTAAACGAGTTATCAGGATACCTCAGCGTCTGGCAAAAGCCTGTCACTTTCTTGTTCCTGTTTTTCTCAGTATGCAGTCAGACAGTCCAGGAAACCGAGAGTGGACAGTTTTTCTCTGCGTCCCGTGTCTGTAAATGACTCCCAGGCGGCTTCTCCTCCCCTGTTACCCAGAGTAGGATTTACAACGAGATTATGGGGCTCCCCTTTGACCCCAGGGGGCTCTGTTCAGCAGGAGTCAACTTTAAAAAAAAAAACAACTTAGTTATAGCTCCCACCCTCTTTCCTTCCATCTATCCATCCACCGACTGCACCAAGAACAATGGCTTATTCTCCTGCGCCAGTGCTCCATTACGGGGCCTGTGGCTTGGCAGTGCAGCGGGCCTCAGATTTCAACCACATGTACTGCACTCAAATCAAAAGAGTCAGCCCTGGCAGCACGGCCGCATAGCTGAGGGCGACACGGGGAGAAAAAGTACAAGCAGAGAAGAAGAAGAAGAAGAAGAAGAAGAAGAAAACAAGGCGAAGGAGGAGTGAGAAAAACAGGGAGAGAGAATAAAACTTAAAGTGATGCAAAGAGTAAATAGTTGGGAGGACAGGTAGAGACAGGAAGAGGAAATATGGAGACAGAAGGAGGCAGGAGGAAAACTTGAGGTGCAGAAAGCGTCGTGAGGTTGGAACGCAGCGAGGTCGGCTCTCACGGGAGCCATTTTGAAAGGCAGCGAGAGATGACCTCGCCTTAACCTCTGAGCTGCTCTCGTTGAACTCTTACTGTACTTTCCAAAATCCCACAGACAGTAGCTTTTCAATGGGGTCTGAACACGTCGACAGTCCTTGCGCAGGCAGATTTGTATTTTTTGGGAGGCTGCAGATCTGCACAGAGTCACCCTTTGCAAAAAAAAATTAGCCGAGAGATCCACTGGAACCTGCGAGGAGGTTAAAAAGTGAGCCGAAAATGAAAACACCGGGTGTTGCCAGTGTTTTCCAAATGATTGCTCAGTCGTCTGGCACTGCAGCCGGCGTCTGCTTGGGCCCGGGCCGATACATCTGTGCCTCGGAAGTTCGCTGTCAAATGCAATTTGACTGTCAGAGGCGATCGTGTCATTAATGTGACAACCTGAACTTGGATGCATTTACCTTTTCTCCCTCCGGTGTGAAAAAAACAAAAAGGGTGGGAGGAGAGAAACATCCCAAACACATCATGATATGTTAGGAGATGTGAGATATGAGACCTTCACTGCAAACAGGTTGATGCAGCTGTTGCTTGGAAGCTGCCTCGACGTTGGACATGATCTATCTACTTTAATATCTGCTAGTATAACGTGGTTTTCTTTGTCCTTGTGTCAACACAAAGAAACTCAAAGAGGTTGTCACTTCATGGAAACACAGAGGTTTTTCTGTGGGTAAAGAACCTTGACTAGCTGGGTTCTTAATCTAAATAAAATTGCAACAAAACAGAAGTCCCCTTGCCTTCTGTCCCTGAAGAGAGAGGCATTTTGTGGGGAACGAAAAGTGCATTTGGGGACAGTGCCGGGTGAGCGTAAGGTGAGCGTGAGCGCATTAAGTCTTGGCCTCAGCTCCAAGGTTGTTTGTAAAACAGTGGACAGTGCCTGGAGGGAGCACAGGGGCATTTGGCAACAGCCTTACAAGGTAAAAACTGCAGGTCTAACGAGAAGCTAAAGCAACCTGACACCCCGACAGATGTTCCAAAATCTCAGGAGATCCTGTTTCCAATTTGACATTATTTACTCTCACTCCTCCGCACTGCTGCTTAATCCTAATTTGTTCTCTCAGTTTGTAGAAACCGGTGGATTCCCGAGCACTTTTCTTTCATTGTGGCTCACTCAAACTTAACAAGCTGGAATTGGGGGTTGAAGGTGAAGTGAAACACTGAAGGTTGAATCCATGAATGCAAAATAAGAAGAGAGAGAGAGAATAGAGATTTGTTTTCACTTAGTTGTCCTCTATCGTGATAATTTCCTGTGAATGTCAGGCATCTGCGAGGTCTGCTGGTGTATGCAACACATTATTGTTTGACGTCAAGCATTTTGATGTCAAACTGGATTTATTTGGATAAAACGTGTCAGAAAAAACAGAGTGTGCTCGAAGTTCACGTCCTCCAAGATGTAGGATTTCCTCCATAAATCTGTTTAAAGCTCACCGCAGATAAAGCAAGAGTCACATCTGTTTTGGTTGAATTCTAATCATGTAATTTGCAGGGAAGATAATAGTAAAAGAGCAGCGGCCCCTGATTGTGGCGTCCAAACGTTCCACTGAAACCCTTCATCCTTTTGCCTCAAAGTAAATGATGAGAAAAGGAAATAAATAAAAAGGTTACTAGACAGTTTGTGTGTCAGCGGCAGCACTTGTGTTCTCACGATGCTTCAGATCCGAGGAAGCTGGAAACATCTGGAGCTGAAGCTCAAATGTAGCTTAATTACAATGTGTGTGTTTACACAGTGAAGATTTACACATCACTTAATTAAAACATGTTGAACCAAACTAACACGGTCTAACATAAAAAAAAATATAGTTTTTACTGAATATTCACATCCAGTAACAACCACATGTAAGTGTTTATATCTTTTTTTAACACAACCGTAATACACAAATAGAACAAAATAGCATCAGAAACAGAAACATAACTGCATAAATTACAACAGATTTATCAAATACATGCATGCAGATATCCATACGTAACATTTTTATACAAACATGATAGATATTATGTTGATATAAATACAAAACAAACAACTTCAATGTCAATATTTCATCCTTAAGGAGAAAAAAATAAAAAAATAACTGAAAATGCTGCGCAGCTAACGGAGCTAAACTAGCTTGAGAGTGTTTAGACTGAGGGTTGACATCAGTGTTTCGAAATGATTAAATCCAGATCCCTAAACTTCCAGAAAAATGAGTATGTTTCCTCATGTTACAACACTGAAATATTCCACATAAAGTCTAGTGTGACAGCAGGCATAAAGGACCAAACCTATGACATAAATATTAGCTGGATTTTCAATTAATCTCTGGAATATCCTGAAGGATAAACCGAATCTCGCCGATGTTTGATGCTTTCATTCATCGAAACACAATCCATCCAGCTTTTCAGCGGCTGAACCTGAACGCTCTCTGGCCTCACGTCATCCCAAACGTTGGCCTGATGAGTCTGAATCACACAGTCTTCAGCTGAAAGGTGGAGGGACAGTCCTCACTGCACCTCTGTATGAGGATTCAGCTGGCAAATCTCACCGTTACCTCTTGACTTTTTCTTATTTTTCCAAGCCGGCCACATAATTCAGGCCTGTTAAATTGGCTACTGTTTAACATCCTTGGTAAATCTCCAAGTCCGACTCCCGAGCTGCCTCCTGACAGACGACGACCACACCTGTGCAGTTAAAAACAACTCAGAGTTATTTAGTATTCTGCAGATGTTTCACACCAAACGCAAAAGATTAATAAAAACCCATTTTGAAAATGGCCCATGTTTCAGCTGCCGTATGGTGTAAAACAGGAGGGCTTTGTGTCAGTGTCAGTGTGTGAAAAAGGGAATATTTACATGAAATGTTCGCTGGCTAAAGTTCATGTTTGGAGTCTATATTTTTACCCGTACGAAGAGTTAAATATGTGTAATAGCCAGATGAGAGCACACTGACAGATTCAATTAAGTTGCTTTTTTTTGAGAGTCGTGTAATATTTGCAGCGTTTCTGACAATCCTCCGCCTCCTCCCGACTGACTTAATAATCTGAATTATGTCTGTTCTTTTGCCAGAGCCTAATGGCGAGCGAGCACAGCTTGAGTTTCTGTTAAAGGCCTGGCCCGAGCTAAAACTAACAAGAGAGGTATTTACATTCAGAGCTCTGGTAGAGCACTTCTCCATGTGGCACAGAGCACTGACAGTAAGTGAAGTGACCTTGTGGTCAAGAAGTTGGCCCGTCTGAATACAAGAAGCAGCTGGTAAAGAAGAAAAATAGAGATATCTCCTGTTCCTTCACCTTTTTAAGTGCTCTTAGGCAAGGCATCACACGTCTGTCATCATTAGTGATGTTTGTTGGAATGAGACTGAAATAAAAGAGCAGCTGCCAGAGGTCAAAACTCCAGAAACAAACAAACAAAAAAATGTTTTTAGACCACTGAGTTTCAACTTGTGGCCTTCATTAGGAATCATCATGAAACACATCACAGGCAACATTTCAGTGGGTAAATATGAGGCATTAAAAAAGGTAAAAAGACGTAAAAGAGCCAATCACAAACATTAAAACACAGGTCAGCCAAAGGGCATCTATAATGTAACTGTAATCTCAGACATTTGTCAGAATGTAATCTGGTCTCTTACTTAGTTTCTGTAATCCTGATCTTGGTTTATAGCAACGCCGGTGTTCTGCTGTGGAAAGTAAGACATTAAGCTAAAGAGGTTCATCCACACCTCATCTGTTTCTAGAGGTTATCGCTGGCCAAAGGTAATCTGAAATGAGTTACACAGATCCTGTTTCATGCACATGCAGCTCAAGTCTTTGAGTGATTATGCAGAGAGTTTGAATCTAATAACATTTGTGGTATTTCTGTTTTGGGTAATTGAAAGTTTAAAGTCAGCGAAAATTCACAGTTTCATCCTTCAGCTGTGACCTGATCAATCGAATCCTCTTTGTTTTTTATTTACAGA
Source organism: Ctenochaetus hawaiiensis (assembly GCA_029783645.1). NCBI lineage: Eukaryota > Metazoa > Chordata > Actinopteri > Acanthuriformes > Acanthuridae > Ctenochaetus > Ctenochaetus hawaiiensis. Next base: position 22,679,057 of record JAPZDY010000026.1, on the reverse strand, counting down.
CACTTTCTGGTGGATTACTTATGTTTTCTTTGCATCTTTGTGCACATCTGCTCTTTATTAAAGAAAGCCACAGTCACTGTACACATAAAGTATTCATTTTCTGTTCTTATCCGTCTTGAATTTGCATGCTTGCCATTTTTTCCTCAATGTACACAGCTGTTTTACCTGTTTGTCTGTTTTAAAGTGCAGGTAACAGGTGAACATTCAGTTAAATGGCTCTGGATGGTTGGACGTCTTTGCTCCAAAAGCAGCAGCCAAAACCCCGAGCAGCATTAAAACATCCAGCAGACCTGAAAAATGTTCTGGTTTTCTGCTTTACAGTGACTGAATTCATTATTCTGAGCTGCATTCTTTTCCCTCCTGGTGTCCTTAATGAGACCTTCAGACAGATTGGCATTTGCTTGGAGGGATCGACATGTAATAACACCACTTTTTTTTTTTTTGGCTGCGATTTGTGCACCTGAACGCAGCAGAGCTCGACTCCCTCCCTGCTCTTTTCTTTTCTTTTTTCCCACATTAGGCCCAGTTTCATTAAGGGAACTTGGACAAACTCGCGGCACATGTCAACGTGACGACTGAGGAGGTAAAAACGACGGCAACTCGAGTTTCAGATTCTCGACCAGTTGTCCTGAACGCAGCAGCAGACGTCCTGCACGAACAAAAGGGTGCGATGACAAAATAAATAAAGCAGGAGGCTAATGAGTGTATTTAGGTGAAATGGCCTGAAGAAAAAACACAGGGGATACACAAGCACGGCTTTACTCTAATTACTCCCCAGATGACTTGTAAGAAATCATAATAATAATAATAATAATAAACTTTATTTGTACAGCAGGTTTTTAAAAAGCAGTTTAAAAAGTGACACACATCAAGACGTCACGTACAAATGTTTTGTTTGCTACAGAAAACAAACACAATAATCATTTTTATCTCGAGATCATGCAAAAACAAGACTAATTAGGTTTCCTTTGTGTGGTCGAGTATCAAATCTGTTTATTTGCAGTACGCTCTGCTGCGTAAATCATCAGCTACGTCACGCTCGCCGCCTGGACTGATGAATAATCGCTGCTGTTTTTTTTCATGACGTCTGATCAAGTGAATAATTAGCTGCTGAATGGAGCTACAGAAAAAGTTAACAGCAGAGCCAGAAACTGGGCCCACCAACGCTTCGGCTCAAACGCACCAACAAGGTTTTTTTTTTTTTTTAATGGGGTTATTTTCAAATTAAGTGTGTATAGAATAAGTGCAGGTTATTAAGACGTTGGACAGCCGCTCGGAGCTTGGCAGGCGGCGGGCAGCTTTAAAACAATGCACAGGGCAATTATTATGAGCCTGCTTATTAAAAAGGCTACAGATGTGTTTCCTACTTAACAGCGTGGTCATGTTACCTTCCATTTTCTCCCCACTTTTCTTCTTTTCCTCCCCTGTTTTCTCAGATGAATAACGGCCGAGTGCTCCTTGTAATTGTCACTACTTTCTGCAGTAAAGACCCCGCTGCCTCCTTTTCTCACATGTGAAATAAAACTACTACAGTGTGTGTAATTAGAGTACTTTTCTTAACAGGAACTGCGATCTGCTTGTATTTTTCCAGGTTGACACGAGGGAGCTTTGGCAGGCCGAGCTGTTTACCTCACTTTGTTTTACTGTCCTCTGTTTTGTTGTATTTCTGTCCTACAAGATGCTGTTTAGATCAGAAAGATTTATGTCTGTGTATTTTTTTTTTTTGTGTGTGTGTTTTTTGGGTTCATCTCTGCAAAAGCAGTTACTCACTTTTGGGATAAAAAAGAGCTGAACCTTGAACCTGTGATATACTCGAACTACCTGAGCTCACAGCTGGGTTTCCTGTGATAAATAACAGTCCAGGTTCCTATGACTTCTTGCAGCTTTACACTCATGCATTTAACACAACATCCTGCAAGAAAATGTGCTGCACACTGCCTTACTTCCACACTGAATAACACACAGTATTATGCATGAAATTGGCAGCAATACCACTTATAAAATGGACACGACTGGCCTTTTAGTGCTATAATTTGTTTTTATGAAGCTCAGTTTATAAAAACATGATGTCGTCTTGGTGTTACTGTTGTCATATCAGGTTAAACTTGTGTGTCTTTAGCTCCAGTTAACAGAAAAACAGTGTCAGTTCTACCTGAATTCCTCCTGATGAAAGAAGTATAGTCCTTCAGTCATTTATTGGCTGTTAAACCTCCAAATGTGCAGTTTTGTTTTTCTTGGGATTACGTATATCTCAGGTGTAAAGTTGCATATTAAAACATTTTTAGAGCAGTTATATGCTGTTTGAGCTCTATAAAGTCCATCAGTTTGGACGTTGGAGCAGAAGATTTGCCTGTTTGTGTTGTAATCCGGTGATCAGTCATCGTGATGTTCGCTGTGTGAAACTTATGAGCTGCACATGGCGAACGTGAAGGTAAGCAGAGATACAGTCCGTTAAAAATCTCAACACAAACTATACAAACTCTGACTATCAAGCATGGGGGGATAAATCCATTTTTCATCAGTTCATATTGGAAGTAAAAGAGTGAGACGACGATAAGCCTGATTTTATGTTTTTCTTACAGACACCTTTAATGCAAACAGAGTTTTTAACCTCGTTAACTTTTCCATATGGTGTTTTATATAAACTACAAGATATGATGTCAGCAAAGCAAGCAGTCATCGTTGAGGTAACTCATTACAGGTGATGCATATGAGTAAAAACTGTTATTGTAAAGGAAAAAGTACTTTTCATAAATAAGCAACTTCTAACAGGAGTAAAAGTGATAGTGTCACTTTTTTGATCAGAACTTGAGCACTGAATAGTAATTTAGAGGGAAGATGTTCAAATATTATGAAGTAGAGTCCTGTATCTGTTGTGTTTTGTCAGTCCATTTTGAGATAAAAGAAAAAAAAGCACATAACACAGGATTAAGACTTAGAGTTTTTTTGTGTGTTTTTCTTTGGTAAAGGCACTAGAGAGTTGGCAGGAAATGAGGAAAGAGATGCAACTTGTGGACAGAACTTCCTTTGGTTTGTCCATTTATTAAAAAATCTCAAAAGTGCTGACAAGAATAAAAAGCATCTTGCTTTATGCAACTGTAAAAGTCCTACAGACTGACATCACATCCAACAGAAGTTCAAGGGTTAAAACATCAGAAAAAAAAGTGACTTTGAAACTTTAGCTGGAACTGTCGGAGGTGTGTGAGGGGTAAGTGAAGAAAGTCTGTGTCTAACGCATGTGTGCTAATTATTTTCACCCAAGGTGCAGTAATTTCTTTTCAGGTCTGAGCAGTAAAAGCATAAGAAAGCATTTAAAGTGGTGAAGCATTAAGACTTTGCTGTAAAACTGTGAGCCAGCTGGATTCAGCTGATTTTACAAGCCTACACTGTACCACTAAATTAAGTGCTGTGCTGTATACTTGAAAATATTTTATTCTAAGGTAATTGACTCAGTCGGAAAAAGCATGAATCATTGTCAAATTTGTCGAACTCTGGAGGTAAAATACAAATATTAAAACTAAAACGGCACCTAATCTGCATCGCCTCTGCTTGAAGTGGCATAAATCGCTGCTTTCAGAGTAGATTTAACTTTGATTACACGTTTAACCATCAGAAAACACTAAAACTAAGTGAGAAATGTGCTGGAGGAACATCTATGAAATCCCTCTCAAGATTCACACGAACTGCAGAATGACTGAATGATTTGAATGTGAGATAAACTGCAGACATCCATTTGTAAAGAGACATGACTTCATATGAAGAGGCAGTAAATGCTTCAGTATTTAATATTTCCTGCTGTTTGGGTCAAAGCATTCAGGAGGAATCAGCCGATGTGGTTGCTGCATTTAGTTTCTGCGTCTTGGTGAAGTTGAGACTCACTGTGACGTCTTTGGATGACTAATCTGAACTCGCTGCTGCCAGAAACCAAGAAACTGAGTAGAAAAAAAACATTGCAGTGCTGCACAACTTCTCAGCTGTTCTCAAGTTTAATTCTGAGGATTTTCATTGGACGCTTTGAATCAGTGAACGTGTCAGTAAACATGCTTAAAAGGCTGGAAGGGAGTCCCTCTTTCTGAGAAGAAATGATCTTTTATTGTTTTTTCAAGATGTTTTACAGTCACTAGCTGAACATGAATCAAACCTCCTCCTCACATGCTTTATTAAAGGTCTTTTTAAGGACTTTTCTATGATTTCTAGTTCAAATTGGCCGATGTGTTGATTAATTACTTTTGTCATTATATTAGGACACATTTTATCACTTAAGATCCCATTTTCAGGGTAACTGTTTCCATTTTTGTTCTTCTTAAATGAAATAAATAACACTTTCCAATGGAATATGATGCATGTCAACAGGATTTATACTTCCATTATCACATACTGATTCGAATAGATATTTTGCAAATTTTAGCCTGTTTTAATAGGTGAAATCTTCACATGTATTTAAGTTAAGTTCAACAAAGAGTTCCAGACAAAAACCTGTTTATATTCCCTACAGTTAAGGTCAGTTTGGCCTTATCATAAATGAAACAGTTGTAGTAAAACTTTATATGTTTTAACACACATAATACCTAAACAGTCCCTCCAGGAATTCGCAATGTTGCGATCGCAACAATTAATGCAAATTCAACCAATCTCAGTGAATTCTGCGCGACCTTGCAATTTTGTCCAATCACCGCCACTTTTCCGCAATTTTGGCCAGCCTCCTGTGAGTTCCACCAATCATAGCAGTCCCCAGCG
>JAPZDY010000026.1:22661373-22672359 GCA_029783645.1 Ctenochaetus hawaiiensis | reverse complement strand
GTAACACGGCTGGTTAAAAAAATAAAAAATACAGTAGCCTACCAGAAAAATCATTGATCGCTATCTTCATCTTCCTCTTCCAAATCATCTTCCATCTTCCAAATTACGGTATATTAAGTTGAACTGTTTTGTTTAGCTCTGGTCACAACTGAGTTGACCGGTTGCATAATTATCTCTTGTTTTGGTTTAAGATTGTTTAAAATGTGCATTCTGATCCATTAAAATCATGTGGTGTAAATCTGATATTGTGCCTGGATGGATTTTGACGTCACTAGATGTCTTGTAGACAAACATTAAAGCTGCAATTTTTGTTTGGTACAACCGAGATTATGACAGATAGTTATGTAACTAACTTATAAGAGAAAAAAACCCATTAAATCCACAGCTGATGTCGAAGTTACACTGTATTAGAAAAATCTTAAGTGTAATACGAGACAATAATTCATGTAAGCCATCTGGATCCTTTCGATTCTCATTTTCACTTTATGACAACAGGGGATTTTCTGCACTCTTTACACAATTTAAATGAAAAATATCCTTCATCAGATGTTTTTCTCTTGCCAGCGTATAATGACCAGCATTGATGCTTTACGGGAAAACATGCAGGATGTGTACAAAAACCAATCGGTTGTAAAACCATCTCTTGAAAGCAGCGGTGGGTTGGCAAAAAAAGGAAAAAATGCCTCATTTTGCTAAAATGAGTCGAAACATTCGTGCTGCAGTAAACACGAATATAAACAACAGGTCGAGTCTGTCAGCAGCCGTTTCACAATGCTTCTTCATGTGCAACTGTGAAGACTGGGACTTTACGTAACCCGCGGCACTTTCCATCTCTTACTGTTGCAGTAGCTTGTGTTAAAACGATGACTGACTTTCATACAGACACACACACTCACACACACGGCCACATGATCACAACACCTTGGATTCCAGTTACTCTCTGGATGAACCGTTTGAAGGAGATTCCTCGGCCGTGTTTGATTTGGACGGACTTGACTTTCTCAGGTTCTCGACGTTTTTGATTGATGAACTTCTTGGGATATTTGATGTCTGGCTAATTAGAAGGTTCAGTTGAGCCGCTGGAAAATTCTCTGTGTTGCTTTTGGTCTCTGTTTCTCCGTGAGGATACAAGCAGCATTCACACGTCATCCTTTTCCCCCTCCTGTTTCATCCAACTGCTGCAGCTCATCCAACATCCTCCTTCAACAAGGCGCGTGTCAAGAGGATAAAGCAGAGTGACTCCACCCCTCATGTTAGTGAAGGTAACTCAGTTAGTGGTGAAGGAAATAAATTTGCATGGTTAAACTTCTGATTGCCTCATCTCAAGGTCAGTGGGTTTTTTTGAGAAGGATTTCAGGCCTGAAATAATGTTTGTGGTCGACACGAGCTCGAGATACTTTCACATTGTGTTTTACGACATAAAATATGTCAGTAAAAGCTTTTATGTCTCAAAAAAAAGGTTTGCTGACAGAAACTGAGGAGGTTATTGAGGACTTTCTTACAAACTACTCCAACTCAAATTCTCAAACTTGTTGACGTACCAAGTGAGTGAATACTGTGTGCAGAGTTTAAAAAGAAGCTTAGTGGTGATGTCACTGAAGTCATGTGACCTTTCAGGACATCATTAGGCTTTTACTCTCAGCAGTTCAGTTTATACTTATGTCCTAATAGTAGTGTTCATTCATGAAGATTATCATGTTGAACAAAACATGTGAGCATGCTAAACCTTTCGGCTTATTTTCTGAAATAATCAAAAAATAAAAAACAAATTATTTTTTTTTTCAAGGGAAGCAGGTTGATGCTAACTTTTGCACTGCCCTACAGCAAACAGGCCGACCCTGAGGTTCTCCACAGTGCTCTTCTCTTAGCTTCCTATTCAGCAGTTCCTCTGTGACAGTGAACATAATGAGAGAACCTGCTGATTGCAAAACAGTACACAGCAATATGAAAACAGCAGTAACTACACAGAGTACTGTAACTGTAACTTGGCTTGGATTTTGACTCTGTAATGTCAATATTACCTACTTAGCTGGTTAGACAGGTTGCATGTTCAGCATTGCTAAGCTAAATGAATAAAAAAATAGTCATTATGTCTGTGAATTGTGTTTTTTTCAACAGCAGCCTTTAGTTAGCGAATTTAATATAATTTTTGTCATTTAAAAGCATTTTAAGAACTTGCTTGATTCACAGGTTAAGAAAGGTTAATGTTAGAGCTTTAATATTTTCATAAATTATTCTACAAATGATTATTGTTGTTATTTTTTTTTAAAAAAAATATGACATTGATCCATCCTGGGGGCTCCATAGGTTATTAATTTATAGGCTATCTAATTTCCTGTTATTTTCCACATCTGTTTTCTGGAATCTAACATGAAGAAAATATTCCTTGCATACTTCACTGTCACCTGTCACCATCTGGTCGGAGAAATTACCGACGACAGACAGCCGTAAACCACTTGGCACCGTTTTCTCTCAACATATTATTGTGTTCTCAAACTTCACCGCAAAAACTGAAGGATTTATGAAGTCGGACAGACTGAGAAGGATGAGTCGGGGTTCGATCTGTGCTCACGTACACGGCACAGTTTGTTTTTTGTTTATTTTTCCACAGGAGAGTTTCACAACACTGGAATCACCAAGACGGAACCAATAAAAAAGCAATTTATCAAATTTGGCTCAGATCTTCTTTTTCTTTTTCTTTTTTTGGAAACCTGCAGGTTTTCAAAGTTTTTGCATTTCGATATGAGCAGCAACAGCAGCTTCATGTTGTTAACTCAACCACTTCCACTGTCAAACGCAGGTGCTTTACACTCTATTTATTCATGTCTCATTAATGTCCAATGTGTTAACTTTCTGGTGACCCTTCGACAGACACACTTCTCCCAAATAAAACACACTTTATCACTCACAAGATGACTTTTGCATCGAGGTCTTGAAAAGTCCTGCTGCTCCTCTTTTTTTCTCACACTGGTGCAAAAAAAGAACAAACACTCCGGCCATGTGGTACAAATCAAATGGAAATGATGGAATTAAAATGAAACGGGGCACTGAGATAGCCATTTAATTAGCACTTGTGGTAGCGATCACGATGAAATCCAAGAGTAAAATCATGTGGTGTATTTCCTTCGTCATCAAGGCTATTGCATGACTGTCGCTCTCCCCCCCCCCTTCGCCTCGAGCTGGTCATCTGCAGCAAAGGGCTCATTTCACGCCTGTTACGAGGCTGCAGCACCTGGTGCCGAACAGTCCGTCAACGTGTGGGAGCGAGGATGTGGATTTCTAATGTGAAAATTTAGATTAGATTGAATTTTTAGTAGAATTTCCTATCCAGAGGCCTGAGACGGCAACACCCAAGTGAAGAATGTCGACGAATCGGGAAAGATCTGCTTCCACACTTTTGCTCATTTTTTTACACCGATCTGATTTAAAGAGCCAAGAAGGTATTCAGGAACAGCCAGTCGAGGCCTAAAGGAAAATAAAGAAACCTTTCAGTTCAGCCTAAACATGAGCACATACATGGTAGCACAAGCACATAAACAATGTGGAGCTGGAACGACTGCATCAGTTCAATCAGGCCTCGTAGCCAAAACACAAATGTGAAGTCTTCCGGGAGTCGGGGCAGGGCCTCCTGAAGCCGAACCAAGTCTCTCAGAGTCCCACTCACATTTACAGTGTGTGTGTGTGTGTGTGTGCAATCATCACCTCCTCCATGTGATGAAAGCACAATTAACAATATGGAGAACATCAGGCTCATAATGCAGCGACACTTCAGCTGTCTCATCTATTTCTCATTAACAGTTTCCTCCCTGCTGGTGCAACAGAGGACGACTACTGCATGTGTCTGTGTGACAACAGGAAGTGGTTTCACAGAGAAGAGAAAGATCCCAGCAGAGTGAGAGGCAAGAAAAATCCACCAGGACGATCGCTTGACCTGCAAGAGATGGTGAAAAAATCTAACTGGATTATATAATCTGATTACATTTAATTAAAGCTACCTGAAAAGTTTTATTTGGTGTAAACAGGCTACGTTTAATCAGGACTGCGTCATTCTGATGTCATTAGAGCTGTTCTGCACAACTCATGACGAGTCTAAATACATAATCAAGGATAAACTGGCTCGAGGAAACAGGAAATCTTTCTTCGCTCACACCCTCCAAATTAAAAGAGAATTTAACGACGTGTTTTTGATTAATCAAGCAAGCGAACAGCCAAAGTGGGTGAGACTTAAAACCTTCTGAAAGCAGAGCCAGAAAAAAAAAAAATTAAGATAAATTTGAATGTTGCCACCTTTAAATGAAGATAACTTGGAGGGGAAGAATGTCATCCGAACACATGTGAAGGATAAATGAATGATTTTTGGTGCTGACGCAGTTCGTCTGGCGTTTTTCAACTCCGGTCGGAATCATCTGTTGAGAAACTGTTTATCATCACACGGTGAAAACTGCGAGAGCATCATCCGCATGTTGGCCGTTAGTGTGTGAAACTGAGCATCTCCGTGCACCGTTCATGTTTATCTCATAAGTTCCTGGAAGGTTTTTGTCGTTCTTGGCCTCGTGATGAAGGAGCACTCGTCTGGCCGACGTGACTCGACAAATATTGTGCTGAAATATAACTCTACGACTTTATGTGTTTAATATCACTTCCGCTGTTGAAAAGCTGTGCGCTGCGAGGCCGGCCAGGCCTTCGTTTCCTGCTATTGACTGCTGGCCTGTTGTTTTTACCTGCTCAAACAATAACTTGGCAGAGAGGCTTTGACCGAGAGACGTCAACAAGCGCGGAGGCCTGTGTATGATTAAGGGCCGTTTAGTTTTACTTTATAGACATAATGCAAACACATGATTGATTTCTGGAAGGGGGTCTGCTGGGTTCAAGCCTCTCAACTGCCTGAAAAAACGTGGACAAGCGAGATAAACGGCTAATGTTTCCCTCATTTTCAGCAAAGACTTCTGAGGTTTACAAGGCCAAGATGCTTCTCACCTTCTAGCAGTAGAAAAGTGTGGTTTTCCTGGGCAGCACCCAGGTGTCAATGTGTATAATGACTGTATGAATATGAAGCAGGATGTTGTTAGGGGAAAAAAAAGCACTGGATGAAGCTGGAAGGCAGCAGAGAACAAACCTGCATCAACACTGAACACAACAGCAGTTTTTTCACTGTTTGTCCTTTGGGTTTTTGGAGTTTTGCAAATATTAAGCAACAAAATATGATGTAAAGTAGAACATATAAACACAGACGATACAAAAACTGTAATATAAACAAGTATTTTGGTGCTTGTCTATAGTCTCACTTAATCAGTTTTTATTCTGTCTCTCTTATCTCACTGCAGTTTTCTCGTTATTTATTATGTCTGATTTAATTTGAGCCGGTTAATGATACTGTGAAAGTCTTCTGCCTGTGTGTTTGTTTGTTTCGCAGAAAAGAATCCATACATTTAACACTGAAGACAACAAATTAATCGCTTCCTTCCGAAACCACTTCATGCCGACCTCACCGCATCTCCGAGTCTGATTCATTACAGCAATCTGTGATTTTAAGTGCATAATGAGACAGGAAGTTGGTTTTGCAGAAGAACAAAGACACATTTAACCATAAATTAATGAGAACATAATGTGGAACTCTGTGAACTCTCAGTAAGATGTTACTAATGCACTCGTAATAATCCAGCATGTAATTCCTCCCAAATTTTGTTTCTCTTGTTAATAATCTCTACATTTATCATGATTTAAGCTAACTTTGTCATCAGAGAGTGTCATCTTTCATGAGGATGAGTAAAATTTACCATTAAATAATAAATCTAACATAACAGTATAAAGATAATTAGTGCATCACATTAATTGTTTATCAAATAAATCTTTTGCAGGACAGCCTTCATATGTAGCTTGATCACTTTGAGTGAGTCTGACGCTGACATTTAAAACTCTTGACCTCGTTTAAAATGCCACAATCACTCAAAGCTTTTTTTTTTCAAACAGAATATTTCCTTTTGAGCATAAAACCACAAAGTCATCAAGAACTTGTGCTTTGCATCTGCTAGTGTGGTTCCACTTTTGACAGGCTGTTAAAGTGTCGAGCTTTCGTTAGCGTGCTGCCTCGTCCTCATCTTCACCATCACTGCGTGTGTGTGTGTGTGTTTGTGTGTGTGAGAGGCACCAAAACAATGCAGCATCATTTTTTTTAACTGTTTACTCATCTTAAGCGCTGAAAAAATGTTTATGATGGTGGGAAAACACAGTTTTTTAAAAATTAAATCCACATTTTGGCAATTTCTGCAACTTTTAGTGTCTTACAGTTAACTCTGTTTTTACTGTCACATTCCTTGATTCTGTCCATGTTTTCTCCATCGATACCAAAGAAACTGAAACTATCATAAAAACACAATAATTATCTTGGCCTCCTGAATTTGACATTCAGCCAGTGAAATGAGACTTTGGAGTAACATGAACTCATTTCGGGCCATTTTTCAGCATCTGTAAGTGTAGCAGACAACATGCCAGTAGGGATTAGAGCTGCTAATCATGTTAAAGGAAAACTCTAATTGTTACTCGTCTATATGAACCTTCTGCAGCCTTCATCATATGTGCATCTGCACACTCCGGCCCAGTGTGCAGGGGAGTCACTGTTTGAGCTGCTGGGTTTAAGAATATATCACCTTTAAACGAATCAAAGCACGACTCCGTTTGTTTTGGCTGGCGAACACGTTCGTCTGCGTTGCTGCCATGTAATGCGGTAACACCTATGTAAAGTCGTGTGAAGGGTTCTGGGAGCCATATGTGCAATCTGCACAACATCACGGCAATGATTTCATAAAAGGTTTGACTTTCGCAAAATTAATTTTCAACAAATGTGATGAATGGCTTCATCGCCAAGTATCATTTCAGACAATAAACCATCGCATCTGTGTACTTGATTACGCATGTTTTTTGAATGTGATCCATGCTTTTGCACGCAACTTTTGTCTCCAACAGGTGCTGCAGTGATGCATGCATGAAGGCTGTTTCATGTATAATGTTATTGTTATTGCATTACTTCATAATGAGGTCAGAGGAGCAGGTTTCCGTGACTGGAAGGACGGTTTAGGTTTATGGCCCAAGACCACGAAGAAAATCTAATATGACTTTTTATTATCAGCGATTTGGAAAATAAAACAGTGGAAAATGTGGAGGGATGAGGTGAACAAACACCAATACAGACACAATTATCCAGGATATCCATATTATTTCCCTTAATAGACGGTAGAAGACCCTTTAAAGATATACTGCCTGCAGGAAAAACTCCCCTGAATGTGTGGGTGGATCAGTGCTTCTTTAGATGAGCCTGAATTCAGTAAACTGCTGATGTTCCAGATGCATTTAAACACATCTGTTTTTGACTATATCAGGGATTAAAGTGGCCTTCTGTTATCATTAAAACTCCACTTATAAAGATTTAGTTCACTACCCCTCCAAGAAACTGAAGCTATAACGTGGATGATATTTATCTTTATTTGACTCACTTGTTTGTGTTTCCACTGACGTCATCGCCGGGACACCCATCGCAAACACAACAAACACAACAAACACAGCAAACACGGCAAAGCTACGAAATAGACATGAAGGTCAAACGTTTCTGAAGTCTGACTCATCAGTCACATGATGCGGGTATAAACCGTGTTACCATTCTTGCAGGGGTGCCGTGACTGCATCCCTGGTTTATCACCACCCAAGATGTTTGTGATTGGTTTAAAGAAACACAAACAGGCCGGAGCTTTTGTTTTTTCTGACCAGAAGCAAACACAGAACAAGGTATTCGATTAATCACCATTGTATCAACTCGTCCGACAACAAACACGTAGAATCAAAAAAACAGAGACAACAAAGGCGACAGTCTTTCTTCAAACTTAATCGAGTCCTGTGAGTATACGTAAGTAACGTACGAAATGCCACATGCAGATATTGTAGGAAATCAGTGGCTGTGTTTACATGCACACTAGTATCCAGGTTACATGCAGAGTATCCAGGTTATATTTCGGGCAAATAAACAGCTCATTCAGGTTTCTAGAAACCTTCATATAACACTCAGAGTAAACAAATAGAAACCAGGATGTGGAGGCCTGCAAACACCCTCACAGTGGCTGAGATGGTTGAAAATCGGGAAACACCTGCATGGAATAAAAAGAGAGGAAGGTTTATAACCAGGATCCTAATAGACATGTAAACACACTCGATAAAAATATGTTCACCGGGAAAGTTTTGTAACCATGACTAACCGGCTAACTAGCCATGGCAGTTTACAGCCTGCAGATACTGTTAATCTGATAAATAATGTGAATCTGGAGACATTTTGCTTCCATGTTTTCTGATGCCAGTCAGCTGTATGTGAAAGTAGGTTTAAGTAGACAGTTGTCGGATTGTAAAGTTTGATTAAAACTAATAAAACTGTTAGTAAACTGGGATTAAATAGGTTCCCTGTTCTGTGCATTCCTAATTATTATTGGTCCTCGTAACTTTGCATGTGATTCTGTTGCATCTGCTATTTGTGTAAGGAGATAAACAGAGTATCAGTCACATCTGTTTGTCCCTGAACTGTTCTGTACCGCGTCCAAACCAGGCTCAGGCTGAAACCAGCTGCTGCTGCTGCTGCTGTAGCTGATAAATGTGCAGGTACCGTCAGTGGAAACAGCAGGAGGCGGCGAGGTAGTAATTACCTGAGCTTAACAACAATATACACTGGCGCTGGTTCACACTCTGTAAAATATCCTAATATTTACTCCATTATTTCCATCGTTTCTTTTGGAAATTATGACCCTCGTCTCTCTGCCTGAAACTGCGACCCCCCCATCAAGAGAGGCCATGTTATTCCAGCAGCGGCTGCATCTCTACCTTTGATTCCAAAATATCACCCCTGTGTGAACCTGACCTTCAACCCGCGGTAGTAAATTCCCCGCTCGCTCAGGTACCTCGGCGCCACGCTCCCGCGGGACCTGAGCACTGCCTTTAATTGCTTATCCTCATCTCTGCACAGACGTTTGTGGCATTGCAATTGTGCGTCGTATAAATTTGTGAGCCTGACGTCGGGCTTGGAGGAGGACCGGTGCCAAGGAATATAAGTGAGTCTCTTTGGCCTCCTTGTGTGTCTTGGACAAGAATACGGTCATGAAGAATAAAAGTAGTGGAGTTCAGGGCTCTGTGAACCAGGGCAGTCTGAGTATGAATATTTTTGAGCGAACTGTGAGCGTAGTAAAAGGAGAGGACGTGGTGCTGCAACATTTTTTGATGGATCTCTATCTTTTGTCTTCACTGTGCTTAACTCCTAATGCCACTAACTGAGGGCAACCAATCAAAGCTCATTAAAGACATCAGCACAGGCAGGAGCTCTGTAGAACTTGCCAGGGTTTACTATAGTTTTAAACTGATCATTAAAACAAAAATACTGCGCAGTTCACATTTTGCATGCCAAGAAACACTGAGCCGATACTGCTTGTGATTAACAGTTTGTTTCAGCCTGCAAACAAATAAATGCAGAGTCAGAATCTCTGAGCCTGCAGCATCCAAGTTTGTGCAACGCTGTGGACCGCATGTCCTCGATAGCCCTGGTCTAAGCCCCAGACCGCACGCTCTTTCTGCTGGGAGTCCTGTTTACGGTGAGTTGTCCAATTAAGACAGCAGCTCTGGGGTCTTTGGGTCGATGCAGCAGAACTCGGGCCCTGCCAGGGACCTCATCTGCCATCCATTCGATCCCGTTCTGCCTCTCTGTCGCCAAACCTCTGGAGCCGACCTTCGCAGCCAGGCTGTCCCGTAAAAATAAAAACTACAAGTGGAAAACAAGAGCAGTGAAATGGCGACAACTCTGTGTTTTCTAGTGTGACTTTTTTTTTTTTATAAAAGAAACTCCCCCTACTCCTCTTTATTTTCCCCATAAGAGACAGCGAAGCTTTGAGACTTCACATTTCCAGCCCAGGATGAGACGTTTTCACATTTCCACGCTTGTTTCTGCTGCAGCCTCGGGCTGTTTTTTTCCACATTCAGCAAAGGTTTGGTTCCATTTTGGAAGGTTCGACGCAGCTCCTTTTTCAGGCACATTATCTTAATCGCTGCCAATGTGCCACAGGCTAAGAGGGCAGCACAGTGATTTATACCTGGCACAAGTGATTTAAAAGTTCTTTAAAATATTTTACTGCTCTGCTTCTCCTTCAGGATATACGTACATGCAGGGGAGGAGACGGGTGTGGGCTGGAATCACAGGTCGCTGTTGCTGAGCCGGGATATGCATCATTTATTCGTACTTTAGGTGAGCAATTATGAGAAATGGATGAGGTGGTATCAAATTGAATGATTCAGGATAAGGTAATTCAGAAATTGCATATATGGGAATTGCTCTTTCGGGTTTTTTTTTTTTTCAAGGTAAGTTTCAAAGAGCGAGACGTTTTCTTGGCTCCTGGTTGAAGAAATGAAAAGTGGCAGGCGGGGGGGTTGGGGGGGGGGCTGGGGGGTCTGGATCTGCTAAGCTGACATTGATGAAGTCTTTCAAGAAGTCATAACCACGCATGGAAAGTCCTGCTCACTCTAGCATGCTACCACACACACACACACACACCCACACACACACACCCACGCAAACACGCTGGTCGGAGCTCATGCTGTGTTAGTTTTGGGTTATTTTTAGTTGGTGGCTGCAATTCACATTTCCACACATCTGCGTCTGTGCCCATGTTTTTCTTTAAGATGCTGTGAAAAGATACATCACTCCTGGGAGGCAATGACGTGTAGAGCTGCTGCCAGCCGCTTAACACTGGAAGAACCTGCCGATAAAACGGCGAAAGCTCAAAAAGCTATTTGCGATTATTCAAAAAAAAAACTTTATCAGGATGCCGCTGCTGCTGCTGCACTGTGCGGCTTCAGCAGATGCATCATGCAGAAAGCTTTCAGTCACTGCACAGCCTTGTTCCCATTATAATGTGGAAGCAAAAAATAAATCAGAGCACAATGTGAAACAACATAATTTAACTGTCA
>JAPZDY010000026.1:22587114-22605617 GCA_029783645.1 Ctenochaetus hawaiiensis | reverse complement strand
AGTTTTATCAAAAAGGAAGGTTTTAAGCCTACTCTTAAATGTGGAGAGGGTGTCTGACTCCCGGACTGAAATTGGAATCAGTCAAATGTTCCTCAAACAAGATGACAGTGTTTTTGTTTGTAATCACACACATTTGGTTTGCTAGTGAGTGTTTTCTGCAGCAGCACTGATTCAAAATGAACCACAGTGTATGTACAGTTCAGTAGAGAACATCTCACCCAGTAAAAAATGTGGGTGTCTCATGATTTTTTATAGTTTTATGACACAGAGAAATAAGTGACATCAGGCTGTGGTTTTTATAGACACAACTTCTTTGTGTGTGAGCAAGTTCCTGTTTGTTTGGGTCTTTTTTACTGGATTTGTTTAAGACGAAAAAAAACAAAACATTTCCAGATTTAGTCATCACTTTAGTTACAAAATCAGATGGCACAATAACAGACAGGTGTTGCGGTGATCAACAGGTTTTAACAGCTTCCTCGGTGTCACAGCAAAAAAGCAACGCAGCCGCTGTGTTTTTAATAATTCAAACATGAGTCATCCTCTCCCCCTTTTCTTTGAGTCTCGGAAACGGCAATTAGAAGAAGAAAAGAGCCCTAAAATGAATCATTTAAAAGTTCCAGTAGTGCAGACTTTAATTTTTGCCCAAGTTAACATGTCGGCTCCAGTTAGACGTCAGCGTACAGTTCAGAGGACGAGCCCGGCGGGGGAGCTCCTGCCACAACAGAGTCCTGCCTTTGAAAGGATTTGAAACAGTTCAGATGACACAGAGGGGGCAGGAAGTAGAAGAGTGACGGCAATGCGCTTTAACACTGTAATCCCATTGTCAATTTTGAGGATTAATGTTCTTTCATCACGGTCAATGTTGTTTTAGTGTGTATGTGTGTGTGTGGGTGTGTGTGGAGGGCGGGCAGAGGTGTTCAGGGGAAAGGACATGTGTGCAGTGTTAATGGGTGAAACTAAACAATAAGAGGTTCACAGTCAATTACAGGTCAGACTTTCTTGACAGCGCCCGTCGCTGTGTGGGACAATTTTTAATGTTTCACCAACAATAGTCTGAAAACAGGAAGGAGCAGCGTCGCCAAAAATATTGTGCATGGACCGGATGTGACCCTGCAGGAAATTCTTCATCTTCCTCCGCTGGAGGTCGAGGGACACAAAAGGCATTTTAGCGAATTTACATATGTCTGATGCAGCATGTTGCAGGAGAACCTGAGCTTCAGTTTTGCAATATTCTTGGGATGCAGACTCGTTTATGTTAAAAAAGGAAGAGCCTGATCATGATGCAAACCTGCACAGAGCTGCAGAACCAGCAAAGAAGAAATAAAATGTAATCAAAGTTATGAACATGACATATGGATTCAATAGAAGAGACTGTTATTTTAAAGAGATGATATTCAACTTTGACCTTTCAGGGCGCAATAATTAAAGAATAATAGAACTTTGATCAGAGATAAGATAACATTGTAGTCTACAAAGTGACTGTTGAGGTTTGTAAGAACAGCAACAGTAACTCAGGCAAAATACACAATGACACATTTAAAACCAGGAGGATTATCTTAACCTGAACGCAGCTGAAGTCCCACTGACACCTCACAACTTCATGCATCTGAAAGCTTTTCACTTCAAAAAGATAAATTCCTCCAAAAAGGTGCTGAAATACAAATTTCTCAACCACCTCAGGAGATTCCAGATGTGTCTCAGCAGATGTTGATAAGATATAAATAGATATTAGTGAGCCAGATTTACTGTTACTAAAGCATCTGTGGATGCAAAATACACATGTTATTCTTTTTTGGCTATTTCTAGCAGCTTCAGGTGCATTACCACCACCCTGTGGACTGGAGGAGTAACAAGGAGAACCAGACTGATGCAATCAGATTTGTGATTCAGCCAGTGAAGATAAACACTGAGTGTATACAGAATTTATTACATTGAATTTGGATTGCAGCTACACACACAAAACACTGCAAATGACAATAGAGAACAGGGCCTAAGATACCTTCCAGTTTCATTACCAAACAGGCATTTTACTGGCATTCAGCATGTGGTGGGTGTTTATATCAAATCCTGACAACACCCATGTCAAACATAAGCAGCTTTTGCCCTGATCTGACACCGACATAAAACAAAATCAGCAAAACTGACGTGAGAAAGTGTTTTCAAAAAAAGAAGAGAACTGCCATTGAAAGTTTTGAGTCAAAGCAGGTGGAATAAAACATCACTGATTTCAATCTAATGAGTCTTTGGAGTCCATTAGCAACACTGATGGGAAAATAAAGCAAACTCTCCTTTTTCACAGACTTTGTATTCATACTTTAATAACAGAGATTTTTCAGGGGAGCCAAGTAGCCAGAGTAGCTTAATATTCAGTAATTTAAAGGGGCTGTGAAGGATTTTCACGTCCGCATCACAGTAAACTTGCAAAGATGAACATCACACAGATAAAAGACGACGCAACCGTTTGAGTCCTCAGACGAACAGGTGGGAACATTAACTGCAGCTGGCAGGTTGTGCTAACAGGCTGGGGGGTGTGTGTGTGTGTGTGTGTGTGCAGCGTGGATAATTAATTACAGTGTCCTGACACAGTTATAATAAGGCAAATGACTGCACTTCTCCAGGAACACAGGAACAAATGGGTGTGTGCTCTGTAATTGATTCCTAGTTTTCACAGACTTCAAACGAAAGAACGAGAGTTTTAATCAGATTACAGTTCGGGATGATTTCCAAATTTATCAGCTAAATGAAGAAATATTATATTTACTCCAGGAAGAAGAGCGCAGACTCTCCTCTAGACAATGTTGGGAATATAATGACCTCGTGCTGATGATGCCCCAAAAAAAAAGGACAGATAATTCACTCCCCTCAGGGTTTTTAGAAATGCTGTTTCGGGTTAGATGTTCTTTCAAGTCTTTGGGTTTGTTTTACATTTATTCAAAAGTAAGCAAACTTTTAGAAAGTGGGATACTCTCACCGAGATATTAAAAAAAGTTCAAGCAAAAACTCAAAGGGAAGATGCTCTCATGGCACTAATTGAATTCCCACTTTAATACTTGGTTTACATAGTTTTAAATGTCTGCGACGGTGAACATCTGACATCCATTCGAATTATTTAGTTAACAGAGATTGAAGGCTAAACAAAGGCCGTTGTGCAGAGAGAAGAGGATTGGATGTCAGAGTTGGTCTTGGATGTATGCAGTTCATGTCATGAGTAAGCACTTTTATTTAGACAGTCAGAGATTTCGTAAACGCGGAGATATAATGCAGGACGATGCTCAAGATAAAGCTTGTTTGCTGCAGTTACAGTGTTTATGTGATCTTTAATGTCCATCCAGTTTGTTTATAGTGAATTGGGATTCGATTACCACGCTGAGTTTGAACAAAACGTCCCCTTCTGCTGATGCAGGACTGTAATCAGTGTCTTTCTTTTGTGGAAATCCTGCAGGGGGCCCAGCCTTGATGAATCTATTATAAAACCTTATTACAAAAAAAAAAAATCTTTTTTTGCATTTCAGCTGAGAAACTTTGAGGCTTCAAGGGCATGATTAATGATTAAAAAGGAAAACTTCTCATCTTTGAAGCTCTCGGAGACATCAAAGCCTCTCAGCTTATTGTTAAACTTAGCCGTGCTTTAGGACATGAACCAACATTTAACTGCATTAAACAGTTTCATAGAATGTGAGGAAAGAAGAAAACTGGCAAGTGAACTGTAAGCTGTCAAAATGTAAATCATTTTAAGTATGTTTACACTTTATGAATGTACATTTAGTTGGTTTTAATGGAGTGAAGCATTGAATTGGCCATAAACGTTAATAGACACAGAAGTCCCTAAGATTTTACCATTTAGATGGTTATTATATAAGGTCATTTTTTACCTAAAATACAGTGCTGAATAAACTACTCATTTGAGATAATGTGTGTCATAAAATATATGGATAAGCTACAAAAAGTCGAATAAAACGAGGGTGAAAAGTTGTTTTTACAGAAAGTTGTAAACGAACGCTCCAAAAGCTCCTAAACTCTCATTCATCGTGATTTAGATGTAATTTGGTATAAAATAACCCATCGTGTTTTCACTGAAAAGCCTAATAAATCCATCAAAATTAGTAAAGAAGTCACGGCAGAAACTCTGTGATTTTTCATTTCACAATGAACAACTGTGTGTGCGTGAAATGTGTGTGAAAAGCGTGTGTGTGTATATGAGATGATTCAAATACCAGACAATTCCTCCAGTTTTCACAACCAGATGTTGCTCATTGAAAAAAACAAGAAAACACCTTTAAATTTACTCTTTAAAACAAACAATAATAAGTGAGAGAGTTATCAGTCAAGAGGAGATGTTGATCCTGCAAGTTTTCGTTTTTTCTTTCATCCTCAGGTTGTAAATCCCCTTTTTTATCTTCATAGTTTTGGCAAAAACATCAATCGCCACAAAAAGAAAAGCAAAAGAAAAAAGAAAGATAAGTGAGGCTGTTTGTGTGATCAGTTTTCTTAAGGCAGGTCAATCTGTGATCTTTAGCTTCCTTAGTTCTCCCTGGCAGCACTTATAAAGTTACAGAAATGCACCCTGGGAGTTGTAGTTGACTTTCTTACTTCATGTATTTTAATAAAACAGATATGTACCTTTGACTTCTTAATTGAAGATTAGGATATTTTGACCGAAGTGTGCCAGCTGCTCATTGTTAAAGCATAAAATTAATTACCTTCGAAATCCTGGAAACTTTTTTAAAATGTCACAACTCTTTATAATCAGGTCAGCAGTGTAGATGAAAGGATGCTGGGTGAATTTGTTGTTTGGTTGAGGCAGAAAAACAAAAAAAAAGACAAACATGACGAGCTGAAGCCTCAAACATGTTCATTAAAAATCAGCCATTGATGTATAAAAATGCAATCAAAAGTTATTCTTTCATCTCTTCTGAAGTTGCAATCAATAAGTATTTTCTAGTATATGATTCTAAGATCTATTTTAAGTTTAAATTTGTTAAAATGGACCTTTAGCAGACTCTTGCCTGCAGGCATATTAGCAGAATTGGTCTCAGTAAAGTGTATCAGCTGAACTCAGTGTCTGTAGGAGCACTATTGTGGCCCCTGCGGTCCCCCGTCTCGAGCCTCTTGCCCACAGTTTGATCGTTCTGGTCGACCTGAGCTCCGTGTTCGCTGTTGGCCCTGGAGGACTGAGATACTCTAAACCTCCTGAACTTTTGGACCTCCACAATCAATCGCCTCGACTGTTGTTTAGTCTCACACACAGACAGTTGGTTTTCCCTCAAAGCCACGATAACCAACAACAGACTCAAGTGTTTCTCTTGTATCCACATGGTGCCCGCGAGGTTCCAGACTCACCCTGGAATGTCTCTTTAATACAAAACAAAGAGTCAAACAAAGGTCTTTGTCTGATAAAACTGACATTCATAATGGCAGGTTCGATGGTGGCCTAACGGTTGGCGAGGCGGGACTGAGACTGAGAGGTCAGCGGTTTCTATTCTCGGAGCGGCGAGGCGAGGAAACGGTGTGGGATACATCCAACACCCTGAAATCAAGAATCCGTGATGACAAGTCGGTAGATCTGTTTATCTTATCATGAATGTCTGCGGTAGGTTTGAGTAACCACCATCACAAAACAGTGTAAATACTACAGTTTCCAGCTTGACCTTTGTTTCATCACTTCAACAGGCTGAGATTTGAGAGCACAGACTTTAAAGGAGAGTAAAATTACTATCAAACTTCTTTAAAAAAAACAGATCAGACAGATCAGATCAAACAAATCAAAGATAAAAGCCGGTAACAAGCTAATGTTAGTTGGTTTAGACCAGCGGTCCCCAGCCACCGGGCTGTGGATTGGTACCGGTCTGTTTGTCATTCAGTTTGAGGCCACACAGAAAAAAAAAAAAAAAAATTATTCCTGATCAGAGTCTGAAAGATGTTTTATTTTGAAAAATAACAGGATTCTCCTCCCAATTACATCCGTCTGTGCCTCTTGACACAGGTTAAGACAGGTCAAGATGCTTGCCGAAGTCACTGGTATGTTACCTCAGTTCAGCCCTCAAGCTAGCAAAAATTAGTAAACCGGAATCGGTTCGTTGCGGAGAAACAAGCTCAAGGCTCCCACTAACTTAACGTAATGGTGAATTGTATTTTTTTGCACTTATATTTGTTTTTATGCCGGTCGTATCGTTTTATTTCGACGTATTTATCCCCCACACCTTAAAGGCTGGTCGGTGAAAATATTGTTTTAAATGAAACAGGTCCGTGGCGTAAAAAAGGTTGGGGACTGCTGGTTTAGACAACATTTATACCTAGCATATGGTCACTAATGCTAATGTAGCTAGTCTGGGAGTGAACCTGATATTTCTCTAATCTTGTCAATCTAACCGGGAACAACACTTTAGTTCAGACTGTAAGGACTCTGACTGCTGTTACTTGTTGTGTAGTTGGTTTAGATTTGCGGAACTGTACTTTTAAACTTTATGATCACACATTTTAGCTAAGAAACTTATGCACTAACGCAACTCCTGAGCCTCAGAGGTCGACGACAACATGTGCCATCAACATAGTTATGCTATTGGCTCAGAGATCCTTCGGCCATATCAGATTTCGTCAGTAAACTTGCACAAATGTTAATAATTATTTCACCTCTGTAAGTTTATTTATTCAGGGAGAAAAAAAAAACTTTAATTCTGCACCTTTCTAAAAATTCTATGGTTGTATTATTTGTTTTAATGCAATTGTTGTCTTTGTGAACTTTAAGAAGAGCTCATCCAACTGCTCTGTGATTACCAGCAGAGGAGGTGGAGGTGCTGAGAGTCTCCATGAAAGAGCAGCTAGTTTTTGTTAAAATGAAGCAACTAAGCAACGTGTTGTTTTTTTTTTTATTATTTTTAATCAAAAAAGGTTAAATTCAATAGGCAATGTGTTTTTCATTACAAGCCTGATTTGTATAGTTAAGTTTAAGAGCTGACATCATCTATGTCGTCATCAACAGCAATAAACAAACGCCCACACTGTATGCATTTTTCTTTACACACATACACTCGCACACACTCACACACACACACACACAAACATCCTCCATCCTCTCATCCAGCCAAGCGATGCCACGTTTGGGTCAAAACATCACCCTTAAACTAAGAAGCTGTTTCCTCAGGGCTACATTTAATAACGGCTCAGCTTGAGATCACTTCCACATCTAACATAAACGTGCCCGCGGCCCGGTTACGATCATATCTGCCCCGTTTTTCCACTGTTTTTTTTTTTTTTTTTGCCATCATGAACTAATCTAAACCAAGCTGGGGAATGTTCTCTGGAATGACAATTAAACGAACAAAGAGCAACCTGTGCAATGAACCAAAACAAATGGGAATAGCGAGTCGTTGCCAAAATCTATAACAGCACAGCAGCATTTTATGCACAGTAAAAAAAAAAAATGTTTTTGCTGAAGACTTTGTTTGTATCTCACAGTCTGAAAGGAGACACTTGTGACTTCCTGAGTCACACAGATGAACAGAGTGCACCTGTAAGCCTCCACTCAGGCCACTCATCACCAACGTGTCGTGGTGACCGTGGTCTTGTTTTGTCTCCAATATTCCTGAGTCCTTAATGACATAATCCAAATGGGATTAGTATGGAAGTCTTTGAAGTCCTGTGTTTCTTTGCCTCTGGTGAAACATCGAGACACGCTGCTTCTTTTGATCAGTGCAATCAAAATCAAGTTTGGAGCAGTCGCTGTGTCGGATCCGGTGCAGGAACAGAAGCTTCCGCATGGCTTCACCTCCTCCGCCTGCCAAGGCCAAGGGATTCCCTTATTTGCCACAAAACGTGTTATGAGCTCATAACCATAAACTGTTCAGCTGTCGTTTCATGCGTGTGAGGTAATATGTTCTTTGATTCAATCAATTTAACTGAGATGAGCCTGTTCTCGTTCTAAATTGGATGCAAAACTCAACATCCTCCCTTCGAGATCTTTAACAACAACAACATCTTATTTCCCGACCTCCTGGGGTGCATCGGGCTGTGCATTCGCCCGGACATCTGAGCTAATTAGCGCTTTCATCCGGGATGGGGGGAGGTTCGGACTCTCAATCTATAGCCCGATTCACAAATTTCACCTCTGGGGCTGTCGTGTGTGAGAACCAGCGTTTCAAAGTTGTTTTGAGGAGAGTTCAAAGTTATTGAGAGAAGACGGCGCTTTGTGTCGCCTTTCATGGCGCTGAAGAGACCGGGAGCAGTGAAAAGCGTCACCATGACGAGCTCAGTCATCTGTGAAAATAAGTGCCAGTGTATTTTCACTATAATGAACACGTAGCCACATGTTACGACGCAGTGAGGTGTTCAGCGGTCTGACATTTTATTTATCTTTTCTCATTTTTATCTTCTATTTCCTTATTAATTAACATGCAAATCATTGTCTTATTAATTGATCAATTGTAAGTCTGTATAAAGACAATACTTAGTAGTTTTTTGTGGTCTTAAGTGATGTTTGTGACTGTTTTTTTCCAAACAAGAGTGTAAATCCAAATTTATTTGGTTAACAAAGATGAAAAACTAAGAAAAGCAGCAAATTATTCCATTGGAGAAGCTTCAACCAGCAAATATTTGGATTTTTTTCTTGCTTAAAACAATTAATTGATTGTCAGAATACTTGCTAATAATTTTTCTAAAAAAAAAAAAACAGTTTTGGACTAGTTCGACAGCTGGTAAATATAAGGCGTTAATGTGCCATCTCATTGGATATTTAGATTAACGCCTTAGAGTGTGGCTGTTTTAAACTTTTTCCACTTATTTGATCTAAATCCTCAATAAAAAAGTGAGAATTCAACACAGGTTTTGGATGAAAGTGTAGTCAAGCGTAACCTTTATTCCTTTCACTTTCATTCGTTTGTGTTATTTTCAGTATCGTTTCATTTTGTGCCAAAGATTGAGGCATAATGAAACGCTGGGGGCCCAATCGACTTTTACACGAGCATAAGCTCATGTTAAGTAACGTACAACACGTACAAAATAAGAGCAGAGTGCTCACACATGCCGGAGTAACTGTGGTAGCTTTTGATGTCCCGGGCGCCTCGCAAGCTGATTAAACACAAGGTTTACAAGGTCTGTGAAACTCCGGAGATGTCTCTCCGCAAGGCGAGCGCCATGTGGCGTTGCAGTAATTAAGTTATTAAGTCCTTAGTTGAATGTCCATCTTCTGTGCAAGCTGTTGCAAGGCAAATTTATGGCTCAAATTAGATCCACATCTTATTACAGCCTGAGTGGTATGGAGCTAATTTTGCATGGCGAGTGAGAAGTCAACTTAAATCTTCTCAACAAGTGTATTTGTCCATATGGACCTGTTTAAGCCTGAAATGTGTTCCTTACATAGCGCGGCGCTCAAGGAGTTATGAATTAGCCTGTGACATGCAAACAGGTGCACGCCGCCAGAAATATACAGCGGCTAAGCTAATGTTTATTCTGAGTGAGTCACACCAGGCATAATGATTATCATTCCACAGCCCGTCCAAGGTCTCCGGTTCTGCATTAGCGGCGGTACCAATCACGGTGTCATGTGTTGATATCCAATCAGCTCGCTCGAATAGCATCAAGATGTGTTGATCCCAGACGCAGTCAGTGGAAAGTGGATGAAGGACTGAGGACGGAAAGTGTTCAGAAATTCCAAACTTCCAAGATTTTTCCTTAATCTTTATTTCTGTTCCTCTTCCTCACTTGAGAATTAAGCCCAGTTTGACTTTATTTTTGAGTAATCTGATTGGTTCATTTCTGATATTTATGCTTTGTGGAAAATTTGGGTCAAAAATTGTTTCCTAATCAAAAATGGGAGGTTGTTTGCTAAACAGTGTTTGCAACAGAACTTCCTTTGTTTATAAAAAGAAAAATAATTGTGAGTGAATTATGTTGCTTTGCATCTGCTGAATGTCCAAATACACGATTGATTCTTAACACATTTTCTATAAATTTTTCTTTGGCATAAAAAAAATGTTTTGTTGTGTTTACAGTTCGCTCTGCTGCTTCAGTGTCCAAAACAAAAATTAGTTAAAGCTGTTTTTATGCAGTTGTGCCAAAACTGCTCATTGCAAAACTTTTAAAGACATTTTTCTAAGTTCACTTTTGAATCTGCAGTTTATTTGAATTTGATCTGAACCAAAAGGAAGAAAAAAAAAGAAAACATGTGGCCTTAAACTTCTGGTTCAGTTCATTTTCACACCGAGTTATTACAAACAGAACAGAAGGTCACACATACTGAAAGACAACTCTGATGAACCTGGTTTTCAGTGTGCATTGAACACAACAGGAAACATACAGATGGAAAACAAATCCTGCAGCACATTGCTGGTCTTTACATTTTCACCTTCTCTTCTATGTCTTTATCTTCTGCTGTGGCATGAAGGGGTCATGTGGATATAACTGATTTTGTGCATTTTTAGTCTCGACTGCAATAAATAGTGATAAAAACAGAGTCCAGATTTTAAAAAAAGGTGATGTTTGGTGATAGAAACCGTACGAACAGATGCCAAGTTTCCCTCGTTTTGTCCACTTTTTTATAAGGAAACTGTCAACAAAGACAGATTGGGACATAAACTCAACACACCTGTTCACTTTCCTCTTCACTTTATGATATATGCATGCACACACACACACACACACGCAGACACGCATATGTGGATACAAAATGATCATTCTTATCTGAAGCTCGCTGGAGTTCATGTGTTCAAGCTTCACCAGCTGTCGAATGGCAGCTTTCACACCGACTCCAACACACCGATCAGGTTAAGGTATGAAAAACTGAGCAAAAAGTCAACTTAGAACGGTTTCCTTTTCTAAGTAATCTGATTAAAGAAGTAGAGGACTCATTTGATAGTAACTTTTGTTACTTAACACCAGTCAACACTAAATGTTATCATATAATTTCAATGCGAACACTTTTTTAATTTGAGAAAGCAAATAATGTAGATTTTGTTGGGTACTGAATATCCAACAATGTCCTCAAATGATATGTCAGTGCCTCAGCAAGGAGCTTAATCATAAAGTACAAAAAGTACTATAAAGTAGGGAAAGACTGATTATTCGCGCCGATATTCGGCATTTTGACGCATATCGGCATTGGCCTTTTTTTTTAATCCCACGGTAGATAAGAGATCAATTTAAAACTGGGTTATTTTGGCCCTGATGCAGCCGCTCCTCTCTGTCTGCAGTCACTACTCTGTCTCCAGCATCATCCCACCCACAGCACCATCTGATTGGTTACACGCAGAGCCACGGCATGGGCAACAGCCAATCAGCAGAACTTTAGGAAGCTATTTATCTGTTTAAGTGTTCATTTAACTTCATAAGACATGCTGCTGAGCCTGGGAGCTCCCTGCACTTTTTGTTAGAATTTTAAAACAAAGATGTCTATTGTCTAAGATAAAAAAAACTTAAACATGTTGCAAACCTGAAAAGCTGTTTAATAAACATATGTTTAAATGCATTTAAATGAAGTTAAGTGTTGGAGTTTGTATCATTCAAAATTTTGACACCAATATTTTCACTTTTACTGCAAATGAATATCGGCTCCAAATATCGGTTATCGGCCTCCTTGACTACTAATAATCAGTATCGGCCCTGAAAAAAACATATCGGTCTATCTCTACTATGAAGTACAAAAATATTTCCATTTTTCGTGTCTTTTGCTTCCACTCACTTCCTCTTGTTCCTCCTGTGTGTCCTCAATAACCTCGAAGCGTTTAAAAATGTTGAGTTCTTACGAAGGAGCCATCATTTAAACAATGTTATCACAATCTCCTGCTCTCCAGCGGGTCCTTGGCTATCATTAGCGTTCTCATGTGCTGACATAATCTCAGAGCAGCCTGACATGCCAGCTGAGCTGCTGCTTGGCAGGCTGACCCACTAACCCAGACCCGCCCTTGGCTCAACTCTAAGCTCCTGGTGAGATTTACTACAGCCAGAGAAACTGGCCGGAGCTTTCAGCTAAAGGAAGAAATCACAACTCCCTGGTCAGTTGATTCATGCCTCTGAGGTCCGATCAGATGATAAAGTATCTGAAGAAGTCTTTCTGCCTTTTTTTTTAATATCACACATGTTCGTGTTGTTATTTTGAAAGCACTTGAATGCCCCCGAGGTCGTCACAGATTCAGAGAACAAACTTTAAATGCAGAGAAAGAAACCGCAAAAAGTTCAGCTGGTGTTTCTGGAAAAAGCCGCAGATTCCAGACATTATGTATGGATGCTTGAATGTCCATGTGAATGTAAAAGATCCTGACAGCAGAAGAACGATGCCGTGGATCCATTTATTTACTTTTGACTTTATCTCTCATGCCAACAACTTAATTCACTTCTGCATAACTGGTGAAGCTGTTTTTACTGCGTGAATCCACACAGATTCCATGGACTTTGGTCAAGTATCACTTTTTTTCATCCGAAGTAAGAAAAACTGACTTAAGGATTTTGGGTTTTAATGCACAATTACTCGGCTGTCATATGGCAGTTCAGCAAAATGTGCTTCTGCTGCAGAGGAATGCAAAAAGCAGCAATTTCACAAGTACATTTTGAAAGTCTTCTGGCAAGCTACAATCATTTTCGGTATCGCAAACGTGCTATTTAACCGTACGTGGGAGAGCAGTGAGCTACAAAATGCGTGAAATTAAAGAGCTAACAGTGATTTATCGTGACAAAGATTGAGGCGGAGCCGTCGCTGAGGAATGTGAGAGAAATACTGAGGTCAGTGTCAAAAACATGTCCGAGTCTGAAGCCAGAGACTCTGCTGTAAACGATCCAGTATCTCTGCTGTCACGTCCGCAGGGGGCACGAGGTTAATCCATATGATGGAGTTTTAAAGGATCACTGTCCAAACACAAGACTCTTAAACTTTTTTTTTATCTTCAGGTATCTCTGCCTTCACCCTCTGAGCCTCCCAGAAACTAAATAAAGGTTAAAAGCAGGGTGCAAAGACATACCGTGTGCTGCAAAAAGATTTTTTTTTTCAATTTTTACCATATTTATGTCACTTTAATGTGAGCTAATCACAGTTTTACAGCTTGCAAGTGAGAGTCAACTTCTGTCTGTCCCTCAAACTGCAGACTGAACAGTTTTGTGCAGATCTTGTGTGAAAGGAAAGTTTATTTGGTTCCCTGTCTTCCTCTCCTCCTGCCCTCTGCCTGCTCTTCTCACTAAGGTTATCCTTGACATTTCGGGGAGGCCGTGAAGTTTTCATGGACTCCAGGGGAAGAGCGAGGCAGTGTGAGACAGGCCGAGCGTCTCTGAGTTAACGGATGTAATGTGTTTTCCAGAAGTGATGAACTTTAAACTGTAAAAACAGAGACGCTGACATGCGTGAAGGAGAACCTGAGCAGAAATAAATAAAGGAGGTGTAAACTGAGTTTGTGGCTCTTTTTTTTCTTTTATCTGCAGCGTTTCAGTGACATTGCATCTGTACGGTCTTTGATCTTCACTTGTGTTGTATTTTTAGTTTTCTCTCTTTAAGTAAATTTCTGCTGCAGTGACCCAGTTTTCCCTCAGAGATCAACGGAGTTTTGTCGAGACTAAATATCAGCAGATCTGCATGAAATAACGCTGCATGTTCACGAGTTATTTAGGGTCATTTCAAGCTTACAGTCCTCAGCTATTTCAGGTCTGTCAATTATTTGACGTTTGCTGGATTTTCTGACAATGAAATGTGGTGCATTTAAAAAAGTATCCAAAATCAAAGCACTTTTTTTTCTCTAATAAATAAAAGAAACGTTTCTGGATTCGTTCTGCAGCTTAAAAAAATCTTTTTGTGTGCAGAGATTTTAATTTCTGCAACATTTTCCCCTGCAGTCAATCAATGGAGGAATTGTTTTCTGTATGAGAGTGAACACAGCACTTTTTATTGTTAAATCCAGTCATAAATTTTGGTGGAAACAAACCACCGTTGAGGCTGCGGTGCGGCATTGTGCCATTCTCACAACGCCAGCAGATTGGTTGCTGTTGCTTTTTCGCTGCTTCTCAAAATTCCCAAGTGAAAACAACTTTAAAACATGCAATTATAGCTTTCAAAGTGTGTGTCCAGATTCAGTTCAGCCAGCTCACGTGGAAAAGATCATTATTTGAATGTAGAATATGTACAGCATTGACTCTTGGCTTCCAGGCTGCGACCTCGTCATTCCCCATCGGAGAACCCAAAGCTCGGCTCAGCAGAGAACGAGGAGTGACGACAGTAACGTCTCCAACTGTTCGCTCTGAGCTCACAGGTGAATGCTGGGATGGAGGTGAAGCTTTGAAAGGTTATTTAAACAACAGCAGCATGAGTCCATTAACTGATTGTGGATGTGCCATGAAAACCTTTTGTACCTTCTTTAAATTGTAAAATATACCAGCTAATTATCAAACTCAAGCTTTTAGCATTTTCATACTTTGTTTTCCACAACAAATATCCTGATATATGATTGAAAAGTGTTGTTCTTTCTAACAGTTTTGACTGGAATTTGCTCAACCGTGTCATGTGATCTGCTCAGAGACAAAAATTTGAATCAGCTGATAGAGTCACTTCACCTGTTTGTTTGTTGACAACAGTTCTGAAACCTTTAAGTCTGGCATTTTGGTTGTCACCATTTAGTCTTGTGGGACCAGAAATGACCACATTTGGAGGAGAAGTGAAGCTGTTAGTGACTGTTTGACCCCCAGCAGGCAGCAAGCAGCTGCTTTCACTCAAACAGCCCTGCTCTTATGCATAACTACAAGCCTTTATACAATTTAAATGAGTGAGTTACATAAAACTTCACCTCCCTGTAAATATGACAAAAATTGAGAAAATAGAAACCAAACCGTTTTTGCGTACCGCACTGTAAACGTGTTTATTTCTGCTGTAAAGTTTGACATTTAAAAAAAAGGAACCAACTCGCTTTTGGAGCCAACTCCCAGTGGTCGTTTGAGGAAATGCAGTTCTGACACTTCTGTGTGTTTGATTCATTTTTCAGCCCTGGTGTTTTTTTCTCTCAGATCTGCTTTTTCAGTCCATTTTAACAGTGAATATTACTGAAACCACAACGGAAAACTACAGATGAACAATAAATATCCAGAAATTGTTTTTTATAGTCGCTGCCACTGACTGGTTGGACAAATTGGTCACAGTTAAGAACAAAGCCTCACACATGTTTGACCGAACTGACTCGTCTTGTTTTGCTGCGAGCTTGTAAAGTGGACAGTAAAGCCCTGCCCCGGGAAGCTGTTGCCCAAAGAAATTTCATTGGTTCCATTGGTTTGCTTTACAGAGTGGTATTAACATTTCCACCCTCCGAAAAATAAAAATTCTGGAGGAAACAATGAATCCCCAGAACTTTTTCAAAAAAAAAAAAGGTTTATAGCAAAAATGTGGTCAAAACTGTACAGAATTCAGGCTCAGATTATAAGATTTGGAAGCTTCAGTCTTAAACTATCACTGTCTGTATCAGCTTTCAAAAGCTCCGGGTAAAATAATTACTCAGCCTGGCATGAATGTACAACTTTCCTAGTCTTTTTTTTTTCTATTCAGTTTCATTATCACGGTTTGGAAGTTGGAAAACAGAGCAGAGTGAGCACATAAATCCTATTGGCTGAAAGGCAGAAAGGCCTCGCTGACTGAGTTTTGCCACTATTTCAGCTTCCATTTATAGTGTGGCAGCACTTCCTGCCATTGTGTGCCAGGAAAACCCAGGCCTTTTGGCTGCTCTTTAATGTCCTGCCTCTCTTCTGCAGCCCCCGAAAACTCCACAAAGACGTAGAGAAATCACACAAATGCAGACCAACACAACCGCTCTCTCACACACTCAGAGCTTTCTTGGTAAAGTGCCTCTCACCACTAACCAGATTACTAAAGAGGGCTCTTGCTTGGACACAGCTAACAAAGTGCTTTCCCAAGTCGATAAAAATTGATGTTGAACTACTCAAAATCAAACCAGTAGCCAGGGGTCCTTGACCAGGAAAGGTTCTGGATCCCCCAAAAGTCACTTGAGAGTGTAATTGGGACTGGAAAGTTCTTGCAGTTGGGAAAATCTCCTGGCTTTGGATATCACAAACTGGCAGCGCCATCAGACACACTATAGAAGAAGCACTCAGCGCTGCACCTCATTTGAGAGCTGCAGAGTGCAGATTACAGATTTAGAGTCCAGGCTTCACTCATTTTCAGCTTCGTTCATGTCTCATCCATCTGAGTGAAGGGTAGCACAGACTCCCATTGTCTCTGCCGCCAAAGTCCTGGAGTTGGGAAAAGCATCAGGACCCTGTAAATCATGTCAGGGGGCTGAGTGTCAGCCAAGGTATCCTCAATTACCGGACCACATCTCTGCGGATCACAGTTGTGGTCAGCTTCTAACTGAACATGTCTTTTAACATCTCTCTCATATCTAAGTGGAAGTTCAAGCCTCTCAGCTTGAGACTGTGTGTGTGTTTTTTTTTTTTTTTGTTGGATGAACTAATGACTTTCTCAGACAGCTGATGCAGACTGCAGAGTGATGAGTCACAGCGGCTTGGACGACGATGGCGAGGGTTTGTTTGGTGTTGCATGACGATTAACGCCTGATCTAAAAGGTGAGGAAAGCTCAGCTGAGACAGAGGGAGAGCAGCATTTTGGGTAATTTATTGCTATTTTTAGTGTATTTAATTAAAAAGAAAAAAAGCCAACTTTTTTTCAGGTTTGAGCTTCTCAGTTGTGAGGATTTTCTTCTTCTCTTAATGTCATAATAAAATGAATATCTTTGGGATTTTAACTGCTGTTTGAACAAAATATGACACAAACTCTCATTACTTGTTTTCTAAGCTTTCACAGACCAAGTGATCGATTAATAATGTAAAGAAAAAAGACAATTATAATTAAAATAGTTGCAGTCCTAGAAAAAAAAATAGCAGGGTCCTCAAAGTTATTAAAGCAAATCTCTAAATTGGCCTGAAAACACTGATTAGATGTCTTCACTCAATACTTACAGCCTCTGAGCAGCCAGACATGTTCAGTTAGCGCTGCAACCAATTATTAATTTCATCATTAATTAACTTGATAATCATTGCTTCGTTGAATCAATGACATGTTTTCTTTATAAAATGTCACTTTGCATGTTTGGTTGCATCCTGAGGCCAAAATATAAAGATTTTTCATTATAATCATATAAGGCAAGAAGAAGCAGCTGGTCCTGACATTTGACAAGCTGGAAGCAGTGAAAAATTTTCAATGTCAATATTTCTAAAAATGATTAATACATTTGCGAAACAGTTGTCAAATAAATTTCAGTGTTCATCCGTCATCTTTAAGTTCAGTATTTGTGAGTTTATTTTCTCAGTTTCTCAATCAGTCTGTTTCTGACCCAGATCTCATCATGTGCTTCTCCGTCGTTGTTTGTCAGTTTTGACCCAATTCTTCAGTTTGTGTGTCAGTTTTCGCTCCTGAGAGCCACATTTTTTTTTTTTTTGCAGGAAATGCAAAGTGGTGCAGTAACAGACAAACTGAATGAGCTGCTTTTAGAATAATGTATGTGTGCATGTCTGACTGCAGAACTGGTGTCAGTAAAGTACATGTCTGCTTAAAAATACTGCGCTATAGGAAACTACACGCCCAGTTCACAGCCTCTGTGTACTGCAGTACATTTCAGAGCACCAGTGAGAATTGCTAACAATGCTAGACTTTGGTATCACGAAGCCACAGGATGGTGGAATGTTAAGGATGACCTACAATTTTGTTTTCTCTTCTCGAAACCATCAGAATCCACCTCAACAAAAGACGCATAAAGGAATGCCTGAAGTCGGCTTTGCACGGAAGGACAAGAA
Source organism: Ctenochaetus hawaiiensis (assembly GCA_029783645.1). NCBI lineage: Eukaryota > Metazoa > Chordata > Actinopteri > Acanthuriformes > Acanthuridae > Ctenochaetus > Ctenochaetus hawaiiensis. The sequence continues at coordinate 22,587,857 of JAPZDY010000026.1, read as the reverse complement.
AACCCAAAATGCCCTGTTTAAGAAGTCAAATGAAGCAAAGCACATGAGCCTTTAAAATAAATACGTAAAGCAAAACTCTCCCCCAAAAAGCTCATTACGCACACAGTCTGACGCCAGCTATTATGTCGAGCATAATATGTATGGATGACAGCACCGACCACAGTATGACCATTCCCCCGGTCGCCATGTCAGACCACAGAGAGTATACATCAGAGTCCTGCACTGTGAAGGAAACCCTGTATGAAGCTGCCATGTGGCCAGTCTGCAACGGAGCTCCTCCAACAGACGCAAAACATCCAGCTGCTTCAAAAGGAGCAGAAATACACAAACTACATGACAGAAATGGGATGTAACACAACATTTTGACAGTTCTTGCATCCAGAATTTTTGTGTTTTGTCCTTGCTGCACATGCTGAGCGTGTAAACTATTTAAGATTATGTATTAAAACAATAAAGCAAATACTTTGTGCAGTCCATAACTAAGGCCTATTAGTTCAGGGGCGCATTTTTGTTGTTTGACTATGTGGATTTGAAGTGAAACAAATCCTGACTGATATTAAAATTCTGATCTTTATTCAGTCCCTCCCTCGCGATCGCAACAATTAACGCAAATTCAACCAGTCTCTGTGAATTCTGCGTGACCTTCCAATTTTGTCCAATCATCGTGACTTTTCCGCAATTTTGGCCAGCCTCCCGTGAGTTCCACCAATCATAGCAGTCCCCAGCGCAAACGTAATGCACGT
>JAPZDY010000026.1:22548054-22564006 GCA_029783645.1 Ctenochaetus hawaiiensis | reverse complement strand
TCCATGTAAATGTTATCCTGTTTTTTTCACTTAAAATACCCCCCCCCCCCCCCCCCCAAAAAAAAAAAAAAAAAAAATCAGTTATGATAAGTAGCTTCCTCAAGAACTGATTTAAAATGGGAAAAGCGGAAAGTCTCCCAAGCCAAAGAATACTGAGCCCTCCGAACCTGGAAAACCAATCACTAAGTTTATCTATTAAACATCTTGTTTTTTCATATCTCAGTATATATAGTTCTGACTGTCAACATATGTACATATACAGTGTGTATTCCCCCCGCTGCTCCACTTTCTTTAAGCACCTTGACACTTGTAAAAGTTTTACTGTTGAGGAAGCTGCGGTGGCGATCCAGTGAGCACCAGAAGCTGCTCGGAGCCGGAAAACAAAACCATAGGAGAGAAGGTCTGAAAGTGAGGTGGGAAGAGGCTGGTGGTGGTGGTGGTGATGGTGTCGGGGGTCTTAAAGGGAAATTGAGGAGGATGAATGAGCGTTCAGGCTTCTTTGGGCAGCTGCCCGGGATCAGTCAGAGGGAGGGGAGGCTAGGGGGCTTGCAGCACAGGATGGGAGTTAGACTTAAAAGGGGAGATGAGAAAGACCCATAAAGTTTGTATGTAACTGCAGAAAGTGTGTGCGGTGGTGAAGGAAGGAGGCAGACATGTTTGTAAGCCATCCGTTACAGCTTAAATACCGCACAAACAACATTTAAACTAATGTTGGGATCCTGAAGTCCAGATATTCAGGAGGTCTTCCAGCCTCAGCGTTGATGTTTGCACACACACGAAGAGACACACACACTTCTGACCGCAAATATGCTTTTGGTGATGCAACATGTCATCTGGCAGCCACATTACAGCAACTCATCTCTGCCATCGCAAACGAATGGATGGAGCTAAAGCTGCTCTGACACTCTATGAACGACTCATGATCAGGAGTTCAGTGTGATTTGCATGTTTGCTGAGTCTGCAGCGAGGCAGGAGGCTGACGGACGATCGGCAGCGCTCCGAGAAAGATTTGGTGTAAAGTGTCTTAAACTTGGATGCACATCTACCTGCTTTAAGCTGGTTCACTGCTGTGGTTGCAAATGCAAAATTTTCTCTCTCTATATATGAATGATTATGAAATCTGAATGCAAGCTTGTAACACATTATAGTATATCATTAATTTAGGGGCTTGTCTTTTATAAACCAAAAGAAATCTAAGCTTTTATTTGAGACACAATGTTCCTTTTTTCATGGATGTGCTTTAATATATTTTATATTTTAATTTATTATAAAAGTCTCCATCTGTTCTTATCAGCATATGCTACTCAACATATCCTCCTGTGAATATTTCTAATCTATAAAGGGGCTGTTGAAGGCTTTTATTGGAAATTTCTACCAGAACTGTTGAGCTTAATTAAAGTTAATTCAACCACATATGACAACAGCATCTCCTTTAAAAATAATGACCCAAAGATCTCTGTGAAAATGATACTCATCTGAAAGAGATGAAGCACAGAGTTATACATTTTTTTTCCCTATTTTTAACTTCCATTTCAAACCTGTTGTTTTCACAGACATCTTTTAACTGTTTTGTTATTCCTTGATGTGCATCGTCTCCATCACTGACTCTCATTTCTCTCTCTTACGAACCTTAACGGTGGTGTAGTTGCTGCTCTCCTGCACGTGCAGCAGTGTGCCGCTCTTGCTGCGTGTCCTGAACTTGACCTCCAAGCTGCTGGGCCCGGCGGGGTCAGAGGTCACGCCCTGCAGTGACTGTCTCAGAAGGATGTCACGTTTGGGGCCCTGCTTCAGGGAGTAGTCCAGGCGACCGGTGCCATCCAGGGACAGAGCCGTGTCCGCCGTCATGTCTGTGGAGGGAAGAACGAAAGAATATCCTCAATCCTTCGCTGACGTTTCACTGGAGATTGTAAAACTAACATTTCCACTTGGGAGCTGGCGGAACATCAGGCCAAAATGATTTTCCAAATCCGACTCCCATTACCACAAATTGGTTCTTGCACTCTCACCGGTGGTTACAAATACCTTCCCATAAAAGGGAAATGTAGATCAGTGCTGAGGACAACCGCTCTGCCCTTTTATCAATACTCATACCTTCTTCAGAGCTTCACTGAAAAATCTGGAACAAGATTTGTGGTGAGTGCTTGATATAATGTTGTGTGAACTCCAAACTTTAGAGCAGATTTACATGCACGGTTCAGTGAAACTGATTTTTTCTCTGTAAACTAATCAGATTTTATGTTTCCATATCAGCTTTGTTTTGTGTTTGTGCCATTCTTCCTCTCTCTTTCACTTAAAATGCTCTTTGAAAATGCGGCCCGATGCACTACAGAGCAACATTTCGTGGTTGTGAACTCTGAAACTTTGAATTTAAAATGAGGAAACAGTGGCATTTAAGGACAAAACGCTGCAGCCAAATCTCTTCAGTTCAATCAAGTGAATCAGTGGAACCGATGTCAATTACATGTGTGTAAATACTTTACATCAAGTTCAACTTTTGTGAAAGATTAAATGCAAATTCCTGCTGTTGGTGAAAATAATCAGATCGCTAAATTGAATGGAGACAGAGAGTCGAACACAGGTCAAGCTGCTGTCGGTCATTAGCCGTGTTGCATCATAAACTTTTACACCGTACAAATCTGCTCTGTTGGAGTGAATACTGCTTTACTAGAGACACATGGTTTTTAGACAGTTTTGTGAACTGAAGTAGTTCAACTGTGTGAACTGAATCCACTGCAGTCTTTAAAAAATTTACTAAAATGTGACCACTAGACCACAGTCAAGACTTCACACCACCACTGGTATTCAGAAAAAACTCAAAATGTGGACATTTCTCATAAACTTTATTGCTTCCTTCTGCGAGAGGTTGTTTATTCTCGTCATTAACTGAACCTTCTGGCATTTTCTCCTTATTTTTCCTGAGGATGATACTCAGAACTCTGAAACAGAACGCTCCATTTGCACTGGAGGAACAAAAAAATCCTGTGACGTTGCTTCGTGACAGATTTTCCATAAAATCAGACCTGATGACAGCGAAAAATCCAACGTGTCCCGTTTCCAGATTCTCTAACTTATGATGTTTGTCCACAACAACAGTCTGAAAGTTTCAAAATAAAGTTGGTGATGCTCTCTGGAAACATTCAGACACATGATGTGGCACCTTTCACAGTGCTTGGACGTTTCTATGGGGCCTCGATGGTTTTTCGGTCTGTTTTACTTCTCTAAAGTCGAGTCTGAGTGTTTTCACAATGAAACACACAAACGCTTTGAAGCTTCGAAGCTCAGAACGCAGCATGTCTATATTAAGCTACATGCTGCAGTTCGATGACTCATGAGGGAAGAATCATAAATAGTCATGACAGAATATTCCTCAGTAAGTGCAGCCTCAGCAATAATAAAAAAGAAACACCTCAGAGGCGTAAACTTACATTTCTCACAGAATTTGCCGGTGAAGCCGTCCACACACTGGCACTGCTGCCAGGACCAGCGGTCCAAACAGGTGCCCCCGTGTCTGCAGGGGCTGGCGGTGCAGGCTCCTTCCAGTCTCGGACATCTACAGACACACAAACCGACAATCAGACAGTCAGTTTGACAAGTCAGCCGCACAGTCGGCAGCCGGGGGGGGGGGGGTCCGCGGAGAAAGAAACTTCAAAAAAAAAGGGGCAGATGAGCTGTGATTTTTCTCCCCATGCTGCGATACAAAAAACCCATAAAGAACCCCGAGAGAATTAGCATATTAAAAGATCTGTCCTCGCCTCACTATTCACCAACGGGGCAGAAAAGAAAAAAAAAAAAAAATCCCCGGAATTCTGCAATTGGTCTCCCTCGTCAAAAATCTGCCATTTGTATTTTTTTTTTAAAAAAAACATCTTTTAACAATCTCACGAGAGGGTTTGAGAGTGTGAACAGATGTCCCACAGCGAGAGTCGAGGAGGTTAGAGAAGACGGACAGATGGGAAGAAGAGGGAGATGATGGAGAGAGGGTGAAAGCTGGAGCAGGGAGGAGGGTTCGGGGGGGGGGGGAGTTGTGTGGACCTGTCAAGGATGCCACGCGATGCCAGCGCCTGACTGGGCTCCAGCGGGCGGCCGTTGACGGCGAACTCCATGATGCAGCCGACAAAGTCGTGGGTGGCAACCTGACCGCGCCGATGAAGGACGGGTTCTATTGACCTGACGCCTCCCACCGAGAGCCTGTTGGGCTGCACGTCCAAGATCCTGCACACATGAACAGAAGCACGCACAGGCTTTTAAATACACACAGAGACAAAAGGACATACGCGCAGGAATCCCAGAGCTTGCAAATGAACTCGAGTATATACAGGGACACACACACACACACAGATACGCAAAGAAAGACACTGCGGGTCAGCAAGTTTCACAACAACATGGTCTCAAGACCCTTTCAAAATAAACCTGACGACCTCTGCTGCCCTTTCTCAGCTGCCAGATCCATCATTTTTTACACTATATCTCAACCACACACACTCACACACACACAGAAAGACACTGCAGGTCAAACACATGCACTTACAAAGAAACTGTTATGACTGTTTAAATGCGGATGGATCATAGAAAAAGAACATCCATGTACTGTAAATGTGTTGTTTTCTTACCAGTCGGTGTGAACAGCCACGTTGCTCACAGCACAGTATCCCGGCTCCTGGTCGTCACCGCACAGGTCCACAGTCAGAGACGCAGCCTACAAACAGGGATTTTATTACTGCAGAGCCGAGCTGGTTGTGCCCTCACTGCTAGCCTTTGTGCTAAACTAGTTAGCTGCTAGTGCTGGTTTCATATTTAGTAAAAGGACATGGGAACTCTGCAGAGAGTAAATGAGTGCATCCAAAAAATGTTGACCTTTCCTTTTAGCTTGTGAAATATCCAGTAAAAACAACAGTGTGCATGTTCATTCACAACGCTGCAGTCAAATTTAATGACAGCGGCAGAGCAGGTGTGTGTGTTAACATCACAAGTGATTCCCTGCTTTTGTGTGCACATCTTTACGACTAAAAACGACACAAGAGTGTGTCTCAATAAAAATCTTCTCATGTGCTGCAGGATACGTTTCACCACAGGATTCTGCTCGCACTCATAATGTCTCCCTGAGTATTTGTCTAACTGTGTCCTGTGTCCACCAAATGGCACGTAAACCAATTATTTTGAATCAATTCATCACAGTGGTTGATGGGAGAGTGGCATAAAAATGCCATACATTACAGGAAGCAATTTCCATTTCCCGTAATGGTATAAAAGCTTTTGGCCAGATGTGTTTTTTTTTCTCTCTTGCCCTCTCTGTGGAAAGTGAACGACCCCACGAGGAGGAAAAGAAACTTGCTGTTGAGGAAACTGTCCGGAAAAGTGTGTGAAAGTGTTGAAAAACCGGGGCAATCAGCTCCACCTCTCCTGGATTTTTAAGTAAACACAAACCACACGGGCCCGGATCTCTGACACAAATCATCTGGGAGAGCGCGACCCCACCAAACACACAAACACACATGCATGCACACACACACACTCACTCACTCTCTATGACTTTAGCACACTTGAGCCAGACAAATGGAGATGAATACACAACAAACGAGAGTAAAACACATGGTCAGAACTCACCAACACGGCGACAAAAAAGAGGCGAGGAAATGACAGGACACATTTATCTTGAACACATTTGTGACTCTCTGAAGCGCCACGAAGAATGTCAGAACCACATGAACATTTTATTAATGTCCTTCTCTGTGATCAAAGACACGACAGCTACGCCCACAAACACTGTCGAGTGTCTCACACTGCGGTTGAGAAAATATTTAACTCAAGAATCCCTTTGGAAATTAATACCGAATGTAACAAAAAGATGAGTAGCATGTTTTTGTGCTTGGCTAACAATAAAGGAAATGTGAAGAAAAGCACTGTGGGAGATCACTGTTTTCCCCATGACTAATAATGTCAGGGCCAGAGCGTTGCTCTCTGTTGTGGTGCAGGCTCTGAATAGCTGCTGTTACGCATTTGTTTTGTGCTTGTTTCTAGGACAAATATTTCTGCTAATCAGAAACTTGATGATTAGCTGCTGGTACTAATCAGCTACATTTAGTCCCAATCCATCAAACTACACGGAAAAAAAAAACTCCTCCACGGAAGATTTTGTTGTTGTTTCTGATTTAAAAATAAATTAGCTGAAGGCTCGCTTGGACGCTGAAGTCAGTTTCTGTCACATGATCACATTAATTGTTATTAATACGTAATTTCACATAAATGGAGTGGAACAGGTGGCCTTTTATAGCACTATGAGGGGATTGATTATAAGATGATTATACACTTTTTGCAGGTGACCTTCATCAAGCTAAAGAGATCATATCATGACAAGTTGAAGTGAACCCAAAAAAATGTCACCTCACAGGGAATGAAGCTACATAGTGATATAAAATGTTCTTGTTTCTGTTACTCAGGATAAATTAGACATTTAAAATGTAGCTCTTGTTGTTGTTGTTTTAAAACTACTCAAAAAGCAAAGGAGCCTTGGTCAAACCTGGATCACAAGATTGAGCAACATGGAATCAAGCGCTTACGTTAATGCTAACGCTAATGATAAGCTAGATAATCAATATTTTTTGCAGCAAAGTGATAAAGTCCTGCTAAATACTCCTTAATGCACTGTCATTGGAAAAAAAAAACATTATTATTCAGTAAATTAATGCAGGTCTAAGAAGCAAAACTAAAACTAGAATGTGATTGTATCAAAATTTGACTGTGTTCTCAATTAAAGTGTGAATTTTTATTTTTATACACAGGCTAACTGCTATTTTGATCTGACTGAATGATTGGACCATGAAACCCACTGTGCAATGTGACCATTATTGCACTTGACAATTAATCAGAATCATATGAGGATGATGAATGTAACACTATCTGTGAACTTCTGCGTACTTGGAGCCTTCACAGAGAGGTAATGCATGAGTGTTTTCATGGTTTCTGTCTGCATTTGGCTCTGAATCCAGGAGGCAGGAACTGAGCGCAGACCTCAAGCCTGACCACCGAAATGACCCGCAGCACATTTTGCAAACATAGTGATCAGGTTCACTTTATAACACCTGAGGGAGTTGGCACTTGAAGCATGACACGCACACATTTCTCCGTCGTTCTTCAAAAAGCCTCTACACAGCCACCTCTGCATGCTTTTCACAGGGTTTTAGGTATATGCAGACAGGATCGCGGTTCTCAGTGTGTGCCGTATTCCTTTCCATCCCGTCACTCTGCACCATCTCAAAACTGACAATTTAACGATTTTACCAGCTTCCTATGAAACTCTCAGTGCACGGTGGGAAATGACAGATTTGAAGTCCAGCAGGAGAGCTCCGTTATAAAAGGTTTGACAGGGCCTGGTTGGATTTTTTTTTCTCCCCCCTCCTTTCATGCCACTGCATTACTGGCAGAGAGAAGCCTCCCATTCAGAGTGCGGGACACAGAGTTTTAATTTCCAGGGTAATTTCAGATCCTCATATTGTAAATCACAACGAGCAATAAAATATAATTACCTACCATGAAAACCATAAGCTGAGCTACCAGTGGTTTGGGGAAAGTTTAATTATCATCTGATGGTGCAAAAAAGACTATGATGCCAAATTTAGATGCAGATTTTAGCCATAAAAGCCCAGGACATAAGTGCTTTCGGTAGCGCAGCCCACGTTGTAAGTCCATACCATGTGGCATTTGTCACATTTTCCTTCAATGTTTATGCTACTGAACCTGTGTGAACTGTTAAAACACTAAAACTAGGCGTTTTTTAGAAAATGCATGATTAAAAGCGTTTAACACGTGAGCTGATTTCTACCATTAAAATAGATGTTCTTACCATCCCTGCTCTCCTGGCGATGACTGTGTGAAACTGCCCGTCTGAAACTTTTATCATAGTCATCAGTTTATAAGTTCCACTTCCCAAGTTGAAGGAGAAGCGCATCCGTCCCTCGAAGATTTCCAGAGCCAGGAACTCCGCCTTGTCTCCGGTCTGGTTGTCGTGGTTGTACATAAGTAGTGCATTGCTCTTCAGGGTTGCAAACTTGATATATATGTAGTTGTTGTTGGGGTCCAGAGACGGGAACTCCATGTAGGAAAGCTCCTCAAAGCCGTAGCTGTTCAGTTCACAGTGTTTGCCGAAAACCCCTGAGGACAAAAACAGACGAAAAGAGGACTCAGAGAGGAAGCCAATGAATGATTCACGGTGCCGCTGTGATAAAAATATCTAAAGATAAAACAGAATTTTTATTGAGCAATATTACATGTACAACATTTTGTAGTAAAAAAAAGCCAAAATCGCTGCTTTTCAAATCATAATCTTGTATCCTTTTAAAGTGACAAAACTTTCTTTTTGCCTAAATTGAAGGCTTTTTGACGACTGCGGGAATATAAAGCATGAAAAATGGAGACACAAAATGAAATGACAGTCCACATTTGTAAAAGACATCATGGATTAATGATGGCATACCTTTCTTTTCTCAAGGAAGGTTGCATGAAATAGTCCATATTGCTTTTCAGTTTAGCAGGGCTCACTAATACCCTAAAAGTTTCCTACTATTACTTACCAAATGGACAATGACAGTAATATCCATCCACCCGGTTCTGACAGGACCCGCCATTAAAACAAGGGTTACATTCACAGTGATTGATGATGGAATCACACGTTTTGCCTGGGTTCACAGAACAACACAAATTAAAATGGATGAGGTGGCAGACAACACAGGAAAACCCTGAAGGGAACACGGTTCACTTTCCCCACAGGCTAAGTCATGCAGGCCTTTCATCACCTCCAAGCTGAGAAATGCACGGGATAAAAAAATCTGGGCACCAGCAGATTACTTAAAACTGCAGTGAAGCTTAGAATCAAATTTTTTGTGGAATATTCTAAAGATATAAAAGTAAGATGTAATGTTGTGCAGTTTCATTACTTTAGTTTTTTTCTTGAAAACATTGTTGCTGTTTTTGAACAAAAACACTTGTTTAAAATGACATAAGTTGATCCAAAACAACTTCTTGAAACTTTCATTGGAAAGAAAGAAATGATCTCACACAATTGGCAGATTCTTTTTTATGAAAAATAATCTATTTTTTAAAATCCCTGTGAGACCAAAAGCTGTTTGGATAAGTTATTTTTTTCTTCTCATGCACAGAGACAGACAGTTGCTATGTAGATGAATTGCTGTCACATAACCAGGCAAACATCTAAATGCGCTGAACATCTTGATAAGGAATGTGACACTGATAATACGGGTAATGAACTGAGGCAAAAAAAAAAAAGATTCAGGCATGATACAATACAAAGCAACTGACAATGAACTTCTGCAGATATATTTTAGGCTGTAAATCCTGCAACGAGTTGCCTAATGGAGATAGATTCTGCTGCCAAAAACCAGGCAGGAAAACAGGAAGTTGAGAGTTCACTGTGGGGGCATGCAAACTACTGTTAAGTCAATAGGTGCATTTCTTCAGGAGGGCCATTTATCATGATGAAACCTAAAGATTTTTGGCTATTTTTTATCATCATAATAAAAAGGGACAGTAATTACTTGACTTGAGGCAAATTGCCTGTTACAGCCTACTTTGAAAATGTCTTTCAGATGCTGGAGTCATCAGCTGGACAACATGCAAGATTCAAATGAGTGCTCTCAGTAATTCCTCTTAAAATCCACTCCCCTTTTATCAGGGCTAATAATGCAGCGTATTCATTACATTTCCAAACTAAAAGGCTTGATTGGATCTTTTATAAAGCTCCTCATTTGTCATACAACTCACACAGCCAAAAAAAAAAATCCTTTTGTGTACAGTCAGATTATAAATGTGTCTGTGTGTGGTCATAACTGCATGCACATGAAGGAACACAATGAAATGTTATACTTGTGAACTGTATGTGGAGTCTGCTCTCGAGTCCTGACAGGGTCAGCTTCGCATCATCCTATTTATTAAAGCAAACATGGCAGGCTGATACGCATCACAGCTGATATCCCAAAAGTAATCTAAAAACCAAACTTTTTTTGGCAGCCATGCTTGTATGCTATGGCTACAACACCTCTTTAGGAACACTCAGAAGCAAATATTTTCCTTGGGCCTCAAGACATGTTTGAGTAAATTATCACATGAGTGTCAGTGTGTGCATGTGTGTGTCCTACCAAGCTTTTTTTTTTGTTTTTTTTAAAGCCTAGCATGAGTGACTCTGATCAGACATAAAATGTGACTCCTGCGTGCATAGTACCTGCAAAGCCAGATTTGCAGAGGCAGTTGAAGCCGCCAGGGAAGTTCTGGCACAACGCCCCGTTCTTGCAGGGATTGGAAAGGCATTCGTTGACGTCCCTCTCACAGGCCATCCCAGTGAAACCTTCAGGACAGGTGCAGGAGAAACCCCCCACCAGATTGTGGCAGGTGCCGCCATTGTGGCAGGGTGATGGCTGGCACTCGTCGATGTCTGTCTCACACAGAGCTCCTGTGTATCCTGGTCTGCAGCTGCAGGCGTAGGGCTGCAGGGGGTGGTTGGAAACAAGGATCACTGGAACGCTTTCCTCTGTCTTCATATCAGGCCCGACACTGAGACGCCTCTTGCAGCTGCCTCCATTCTGGCACGGGTTACGTGTGCAAGGATCATGGTCCACTGCATCTATTTGCACCCCGCTCTGTCTATATAAAATGTCTTTGATACTCTGGAAGAATGTGGCCACGCCACTGGGGTTGACATATTGTCCGTGGCCTCGTTTCACAGCTGCCATCAGGAAAGTCTGATTGTTGAGTTCAAATGCTCCATAAAGCAGCACCCCTGTGCCTAGTCCTGCTAGCTGAGAGTTGGCAATGCGTAGGAAGCTGAGGTAGTGATTAGTAAGGAAGCTTTTGACTCCTTGTGACTGGAGTCGGATGAGTATGCTGTTGTCCACTGTGGCATTTGTGAAGCCCATGAAGAGGACTCGAGCTGTATTGCTGACTGAGCCGTGGACACCATCGCTGCTGCGGATGGTTATTTCAAACGTTCCATCTGTTGAACGGGCTTTAGAATTGAGGTTGCATGTTCCTGTTGGGATACTAAACAGAGCCGATGATGGAGGAATAAGGGAACAGTGGAACCTGTCCTGAATATCAGGGTCTTGGGGTTTGACATCACCCAAAGAACCTCCAGGAAACATGTTCCCAAAGTAGTGGACAAAGATCTCCATGGATCTCGGCTCTGAAGGATTGTCATTCTGATCATTTATTTTGACATGAATTGTTCCTGTCGAGGACATTTGAGGCACACCAGAGTCCTTGATCACAACAGAGAGGTAGAAGTCGCTAATCTGTTCTCTGTCAATCTCCCGACTCGTGGTCAACACTCCAGCTGAACTAAGACTGAAGTAGCTGTTGGCAGATCCAGAACCCTGAAGGCTGAACAGGAAAGGGCCTTGATTGGGTGGCAAGTCTGGGTCAGATGCTGTCAGGGTTGTAACTGCAGTGCCAGCTCTCTGATTCTCCATGACCTCAGCATAGACGGTTGTCAAAGTTGGACCATTATCATTGATATCTTCCAGATTTACAATTACAGTGGCGCTTCCGGTTGCAGGAGGTGTTCCAGTATCCACAGCAAAAACTATTAGATTATACACAGGAGTTGTTTCTCTGTCTAGCTCCGCAGCAACAGACACTTGGCCGGTCTTCGGGTTTATAGTGAAAACATTTTTATCAAACTCAGGGGCAATGGAGTATGAAAATCTGCTCCAGCTTGGGACAGAGTCAGAGTCTGCAGCACTTACAAAGGTAACCAGACCACCAGGTGAAAGACCTTCGCTGACCTGCACATCATACAGCTCTTGGGTAAAAACAGGAGGATCATTGGCATCGAGTATAGTAATGTTCACAAACACCTCATCGATATCTGCCCCACGAATACTTCCTGCATTCTTTGCCAACACCTTCAGTGAAATCTTTTCCTCTCTCTCACGGTCTAAAGTACCTGTGACATAAATTTGGCCTGTTTTCTTGTTGATGCCAAAACCCTTATTTCTGCTCTTCCCAAAAATGAGGTAGTAAACCACTCCATCATCCCCCTGGTCTCGATCACTGGCGAATACTTCCCCAACCACTGTGCCTTTTGGAGCAGCTTCAGAGATTTCAAAGTAGTACTGTTTGGAGACAAAGCGGGGTACGTATTCATTGGCTCCCTTCAGCTGAATGTTGACATTGGCGAAGCTGCAGCGCTCCTCGTCTGGGACATTGAAGGCCTTTACTGTTAAATGGTAGACCTGCTTAGCCTCGTAATCCAAGAAGCCCTGGGTGGTGATGGTGCCCGTGTTCGGGTCAATAACAAAGAGGTCACTGTCTGATGACTGTATCACATAAGCCATGACTGCATTAGCTCCCGAATCACGGTCTGTGGCATTCATTTTGACCACGGTGGTGCCACTGGGAACGTTTTCCTGAACAATGGGAAAATACTCATCGGGATCAAACACAGGAGGGTTGTCATTCACATCAGTCACATGTACTATGACGGAGACGTAGCTTGTTTTTGCAATCCAGCCACCGTCAGTGGCTGAAACTCTAAGCTCATGTTGTTGCTTCTCTTCAAAGTCCAGAGGCTGAGCTAAGGATAACACCCCAGTTTTACTATTAAGTGAAAACAGGCCCTTGTCATTGCCTGAAGTAATACTGTATGTGATGAGGCCATTCATTTCTTTATCTTTGTCCCTGGCAGACAGGGTCCTTATTGCAGTTCCCACAGCAAGGCTTTCAGGCACAGTAGCTGAGATTTGGCTTTGTGAGAACTCAGGCGTGTGGTGGTTTTCCTCTGTTACTGCAATTCGCACTGATGTCCGTGCTGACAAAGGAGGATTTCCTCTGTCGCTTGCTGTGATGTCAATGAGGAACATTTTATTCATATCAGAAATGAGGGAGGATGCAACGGTGACCCATCCGCTTGTTTTGTCTAGTTTGAATTTACTCGAGCTGTTTCCACCTGTTATCAAGTACTCAACCTCAGAATTAAGGCCAAAGTCTTTCTTGTCATGAGCTATGACCCTGATCAGTCTGGTGCCAACCTTGACGCTCTTAGTGACAGGAGTAAAGTAGCTAGACGCATCGAACTCAGGGGGATTATCGTTGCTGTCTACAATGTTTACAATTACGGTTGTCTCACTCATCAGAGGCTTGACTGCCCGGTCGGAGGCCGTGACAATGAAACTGTGACGGTTTATATTCATGCTGCTTGCACCTGTTGAGTTCTGATATTTTAACTGCTGCTTCACAAATATCTGTCCAGTGCTGGCGTTGATTCTGAAATACTCTGACTGGGATCGAATGAAATAGAATATTTTACCATTGAAACCCTCGTCGGGATCTGCGGCAGACACCTGTGTGACCAGAGAGCCCACCTCAGTGAGCTCCGGGTAGTCCAGATAATAAGAGGGACGACTAAATCTGGGGGCATTATCATTAACATCCGTTATAAATATGGTGACGTCTGTGCTTACTGTCCAGCCAGAGTCATGGGCAGAGACTTTGACGATGTAATGATCTGTGTCTTCTCTGTTCAGTGGCCTACTTATTGTTATGTCTCCTGTGTTTGGATTAATACTGAACGGAAGGCTGGAATCTGTGATTGAATATCGGCTGATGGCATTTGAACCAGCATCCTCATCTGTGGTGGTGACTCTGGTGACAGTGTAACCCACCGGGGCATTTTCAGCCACAGTGGCACTAAAGATCTTGGAAAATCTTGGAGCATTGTCATTCACATCCAGTACGTTGATTAGCACTTTGACAGCCGTGCTTTTGGGCGGCAACCCTCGGTCGGTGGCTTTGACTTTCAAAATGTACTGAGCCACTTTCTCCCGGTCCAGCGGCCTGGTGGTTCTTATCTCACCAGTTGCTCTATTAATGCTAAAACTGTTCTCCTTGTTGCCATCCATTATGGCATATTCAAGCTGTCCATTAGGCCCGCTGTCCAGATCACCAGCAGACACCATCAGCACCCGCTGTGGTGAGAGGTTCTCCAGTATTTCAGCATGGAAGGGATCCTTATCAAACACTGGGTGATTGTCATTCACATCTAGTACTGTTATTTCGACTTTTTCATAGGAGGAGTAAGGTGGAAAGCCTTGATCTCTCGCCTCGATCCAGAGAACATATTTCTGAATGTGTTCATAATCTAGTGGATGTCTGATGGACAACTCGCCAGAGAGCTGGTCAATATGAAAGGCATAATCCAGGTTGCCGCTGGCGATATAATATGACAATGGTCCACCCCTCATAGAAGATCCAGTCACAGTTGTAACGACGTGGTTGGTTGGCTGGCTCTCAGGGAACGTGAATGCACGCTCCTTAAGTTTGATGACAGGAAAGTTTCCTCCCGTGACGAAGCGGACAGTCACAGTGGTTGTATCTGTTTTGGGGTTAACTCCGCCATCTTTGACTCGAACTGTGAGGGTGACTTCTGAGCTTCCAGTCAGCTTCTCATTGGCAGTGATGGCACCTCTGACGGGGTCAATCTTAAACTTCTCAGAGTTGCGCCCTACCAGGGAGTAGTGCAGTTGGGCGTTGGAGCCTGAGTCCTCATCAGTGACGGTAACAGCAAAGACCAGGGATCCTAAAGACAGAAATTAATTTTAATGGTCAGGTTTGTCTTCTTTTTAAAGAGGCTGATGATGAATAAACCTGCATATGTATAAATATTAATTATAGAGGCTCTTTTAATATGTGATGTGTTTTCGTTAGAGTCTACAATTAAATACAAAAATATTTAAAAAACACAGTGAATTCCATGTTTGGATAAAAGAAAAGAAAAAGTGAAAAAATCATTATATTTTTCAGCCCCTTTTGAGGCCTGAACTGACCTGCTGCAGTCGAGGCAGGTATATGTGTGACATAAGGATGGTGGTGGAAGCGAGGAGGGTTGTCATTGATGTCAGCAACAGTCACGGACACGGTGGCGGAGCTGGACAGGCCCTGGGGCTGCCCTCCATCTGTTGCCACAACCAGCAGCTGGTAATTGGCCCTGTCCTCTCGATCCAGCAGGGAGCTGGTGATAATCTGTCCTGTGGCCGGGTTGATGGAGAACTGGCCGTGTCCTCCGGTCAGGCTGTAGCTGTGGGAAAGAAAAACAAGAAGGAGTTTTAGTTCAAGCTTTGTGATTGTGATTTTTACTGCACCTGCATTATATTAACATGTTTTGGTGATTCAAAGAAGTTATTGAATAGGTATAAGGTCACATTACACAGAATGACACTTTTGGCCTGCCACTTCATATTACAGTGAGGTTATTTTATTATTAGGTATATGAGGTGCTTTTATTGTAAATACTCCCTATCAGGTGTTTTACATGAGTCAGTCCACGTTCTTAATCTTTTCTTTCGGTGACAGTGAGGTTTTGTTCTGCACTGTCACACTTTGGTCTATAGAGGGCACTGCTTCAAGCTTCACAAAAACACATTTACAAGAAATATATACCTACTAATCATCACCACAATGAGCGAGCGTAACATGAAATCAGTTAACTAATTGAGACACTAAGTTCCATATTCTTCAACGCAGCAACTGTTTTCTGCTTCACTGCTCAGAGTCTCTGCAGTGCAGGCTGCCGAACTTAGAGAACCCCAGGATCCTTTATTTGATTTATCACATTCAATTGAATTCAGGTTGTTGTGAAACATAGTATTTATAAAAGGATTGAATAGCTATAAAAAAATATATCACTTGCAGTATACATGAAAAAATCATAAAGCACATGCCTAAAGAGCATCACATAACATAAAGCTTCTCAGGACTGAGGGGCCGCAGTCTTTGGCTTTCAAGCTAATATCATGTTTCACTCTGTATCTCACAAGTCTCCGGCAGGACCCAGACATAAATGTAAACTGACACATACACGTACACACCAGTGCATATTTTGAAAAGATTTCAGAAAAAAAGCATCCCGCTGCAGAGATGAGAAGACAAACTACAGAACAACGGTTAAAAG
>JAPZDY010000026.1:22520284-22547954 GCA_029783645.1 Ctenochaetus hawaiiensis | reverse complement strand
GCAAAGCTTATTTGGACGTCATTACCAACATAAACTGTCCACAGATGCTTGTGGTCTGAACACAGTCCAGAGGAAAGTCCAGGATCAGGACTTACATTTAATGGACTGTGAGAATCAAAACTAATAACTGAAGGTAAGCGGTTCTGGTCTCCATTAAGGGTCTTGAACCCCCCTGGAACCCCTGATGGGCACAACTCGTACTGTCATAGACAATTAACATCCTCATTACTGTGTTTTGAGAAACTGGAGCACGCTGTGGTACCCCCCAATGTGCTAGCAGTGGGGTTACCGAGGAGAGGGAGGGGTCGCACTTGAGTCAGTGTCCGGCTTTAGAGAGACTGGCCAGAGGCCCTTGCAACCTCCCCCACCGAACGGGAATCAGTTGTCGTCCAGTTTGGGAATTGGGGCCAAACAACGACTTTGGGTGTCGACTAAAACTCTACACTAAGCTACTAACACCTGTTAACAATTGCAAACATCAGCCAGGGATTTCACAAAGCTGGTGATGAGGTAAAATGTTTCTCTGAAGGCGTAAAGAAAAGCCAAAATGCAGTTCTGTTCGGCCATGAAAGAGTATTTACACTCCAGGGAATCAAAGCAAACTAAGAGTGACCTGATTACTCACAGTAGTTACTGGAACTGTACGTAGCGGCTCAGATCTCCTCTGGATTGTAAAAAAATGGCTTTTATTAGTCCTATGCACACAACAGATTTTACTCCTACATTGAACTGTCTTTAATGAAGTAAAATCTAAAACAAATGAACTGCCTCCATCATAAACCCTTGGAAAAAACTTATCAAACTATGAGGTAATTTTTGTAATATGTTACTGGTGTATGATTTTCATCTTTTTTATTTGATTCTTCTGTCAAACTTCTAACCCTGTTATTATTAAAATAAGAGGCAAAAATTTCATCATAAAATGAGATTTTAATTGCATTTTCAGAACCAACAGTTCAGGTTTTCTTTGTCTTTTCAGGTTTTGACATAAAAAATAGACTATCTAAAGACTGAATCTTGGGTGATTTCAGCACAGAATAATCTGTGTGAATATTTTGAGGCTCTCTTATGGCAAATAACGCTTTTGCACCTTGAGTGAACTGAAAGACCAGATCAGAGTCAGGCCTGTTTTCATGTCCTGGCTCTGGAGGCCTAAAGGGAACTGAACCACTATGTCCCCAGTTTAAGCTGGGAATATTTGTTGCTCGTCTTTCCACAATTCTCTCTAAACTATCTATTTAGAACATAAGATTTACATAAGAACACAGAAAAATACTAAAAAAACCCCAAAACATTAAACTAGGTCAAAAGAAAGAAATAACAAACAAAAATATGAGGAAATAAGGCATGTCTTTTGTGTCAATAAAATCTTTTCAAAGGAATACAGGAAAATCCTCCACATGGAGGACATTTTGACTAACTGTTAATTCTCAAAAGTATAGAACAAATAATCCCTAAAACTAAAAAGAATCAAAATTAAAATCTTTATGAGTGAACCAGAGGAGTGCAAAGGCCTATGCTTACCTTATAACACCATTGACGCCCACATCTGCATCAGAGCTGTTGACCAGCAACACATCTGTCCCGGTGGGGGCGTCCTCCATGATGGTGGTGTGGAAGGTGGAGGAGGTGAACACAGGGACATTATCGTTCACGTCGTTCACCAGGACCGTGACAGTTCCTGTCCCGCTCAGAGACGGAGAACCTGGACACGAAGAGAGAAAATGAAAGAAAAGAACAATGAGTGACAAGAGCAGTTTGTTTTTCCTTCAATGGGGAAACCAAAAGAAATGAAGAAGAAATTAACATTAACATCCAGGACCAAGGTAACTCACTACATTATCCATTCATATGACAGAGCTTCTCTTTGTGTTACAGCAAGATGGTAATAAAGTCACATGTGAGTGCACTGAGACTCCCATCAGACAAATGGTGATTGTACATGACCTAACATTTACAGTGAGATCCACACTGAACCAATTCATCCTCCCTGTAAGAGCTCAGACGCAATATTTCTGCTGCACCGAATTCAAACAAACTTCTCCGGCCTTTCGGTTTGTATTTCCATCAGCCGCCTTTCTACCACATCGACACACACCGGTGCAGAACACATCAAAAGGGCTCAATGTCTCTGAAACCAAATCTTTTAGGCGTCCTTCCTGGGGTCTTGGACACTCATAGATTTAATTTCCACAGCGAGGTATCTATTTTAAGGTGCACGGCACTGAGCGAGTTAGTCTGTGGAATTTGAGCGAGGAGAAGTGCTATTTTCAGCAAAAATCTGACCGTTTTTCTCTCAGCGCGGGTGACGAAATGGGGCTTGCTGGGCCCCGGGGGATGGATTTAAATCAATAGCAGATGAAAACGAGCCGCAATGCAGAAGAAGAACCTGAAGAGGAAAAAAAACATCAAGACATCTGCCTCGTTTGAGCTGGTCCTCATAATCCTTCCTTAAATGGCATGCTGAACAAACTGATCTATATTCCAAACATAAACACAAGTTCAGCCTTGTTTCTGAGCGTCACAATGTGGGATTTGGAGACATTTTTACAGGCTTTGAGGTATTTTGAGCTCTGGATGATTTGCATATGTTTACATTGTTTATGAGGACAGAGGACACCTACGGGGTTGAGAAAAGCCGAGATCTGCGAGCTGAATGAGGGACTTTTCCCACCTCTAACACTCGGCCGTTCCCTCCTGCAGCCCTCTTCATGAATCTATGTGAATGTGTCAGCTATAATACATCCAAACAAAAACATACACAATCCTTGAGCTTGTGTCTCCTGATCCTGTGTACTCAGCTGTTGAAAACATCAGATGCTTGAACTCGTGTACCGTGGGGGCCTGGATTAATAAGAGATAATAAAAAACATTTGGACTCTGGCCACCAAAATTCTCTTTCTTGCTGGCGGAGTTGTGCAAAAATCAAAACATAAGGAATGTGAGAGGAGAGAGTGTTAACGGGTGGAGGGTCAAAAATGAATGCTCGAGGGACGCTGTGGCTCTATTACTCAGTCAGTAAAATCAGGGCAACATGCTCATTATATTTCGTGCCAAGTCCTCTAATTTGAAAGTCAGATGAATTATGTTTCCCTTCGCAGCCTCCTGAGATGATAAATGAGTACCGCTGATAAAATGACTCGTTTTCTCTCATTCTGATGGTCACCAAAAGATGGAGGAGAGAAAAAGGAAAACTTGCACCACTGACAACAATTTTATTTTAAGATAGATTGAGACTTAGTCCAGTTATCAGGTTGGGCTGCATTAATAGATATAGAAGATAGATGTTATTTAGATATGAGGTATTTTAGCCAAGCTGATATCAGTCCATCACTTCAGTCCAGAGTAAAACATCTCAACAACCACTGGACTGATTATCTTTTCCAGGAGATAAATCCCACTGACTTTTTTAATCCCATTACTTTATATGCTTAGTGAATCATGATGAACTTTTGTACAGATTTCAAAGGACTTTAGATGAAATGTTGTTTAATGATCCCTCAGCTTTCATCTACTGTCATGCCAAAAACCCCTGCTCATCACTGAACTGCAGACAAACACAGTGACTAACTAAGCCGAGTAAACACAGTGAAGCATTAGCAGCTCAGTACAGTCATAAAGAGGTGCTAGCATGGATGTAAACACTTCAGTTTGTCTAAGTAGTATTTTCAATATAAGTCCTGACTAGAGGCAGACAGTTAATGCCAAGTTTTGATATTTGATCATTTTCAAAATACAGTTTTGGCTGATCCTAAGTATGAAGGTATTCGCATATAGAGACTCCCACAAACTATGTCAGCAGGGAAGGACACCACCTCATTTAAACTGTTCGACCGACGGAGGTGTCCTTGAGAAATAAGTGAAATTCCCTTCATGCTCTGCAGCTGCTGTTAAACTGCTGACACTAAACTGTGACCTCCCTGTGGGCAAAGAGGAGAAATTTCCTCACGAAGATCAACAAATTTGGATATTATTGTGGGGTTTGAAGACCACCACGGCTTCTTTCAGGAGGGCAGGGGATTCCTCACAAAATGAGATTTGAGATAGTTTACTGTAACATCATGACTTTATGATAATAAACAGACATTCGACTTTAAGCTTGTCATGGATCCAGGTTTTCTGGTCAGAACAGAAGTGGCTAACATGCGCATTCGGAATAAACAGAGCTGAATTCCAGGAGCCAAATAAATGATACAAACAGAGGTAACAGTAAACATTTTTTAGGCCAAAAGAGATGCAGAAACCATACAACACTAATCTTTAGTGACTCATTACCAAAATGAGTCATGTCCTCGGCAGTTCGAACTCAGACTTCAGAGGCTTTTGAAGAATCCTGTGTTTATAACCAAATATAGACAACGTTGAATTTTTCAGGTGATTATGTATTTTAACCTTTGCAAATATTTGCCATTAAGTAAATATTGCTCACGAACAAACTACTACAAAATCACTGGCTTTTTATCAGGAAACCAATGATGAGAAATTCACTGCCTAATGTAAAAAATTATCATCAGCAGAAAAATAATCTGAGAGAAAAACGTTAATTGCAGTTGAAGTATCATCGCGTCTATACTGCAGCATCAGAACGCTGTTATGTAATTCAAAGAGCCACAACATGGGGCCGAGCAGAACACAGTCAGCAGGATTATTTAGTCAACATCATACTTGATTGCAGCTTTCTAATCTGCCTACGCTTGAGCCTGCGGCGTCGCACGTTCAATGTGAGTGAATTAACATGAGTCATCGTTCAGGGGGTTGTCATGGCAACAGATTAAAGCAGCACCTGCTCCTCCTCCTCCTCCTCCTCCTCCTCCTCCTCCTCAGCTGATCCTCTTAATTGAGGAGCCATCCAAGTCAGCAAGGTGTCCGTATCACTTTAAGTAAAACGGCTCGGAGCCGCCGCTGCCAGACAAAGTGTGTTTGACAGTCAGCAACTTGCTAAGACTGTTGTTGATCAAAGATGTTCTGCGCGGGCGGAGCTGCCGGCCTGATAAGTGGCTCTGGGAGCTAAGTGGCTTTGCCCTTAACTCCTACCAACAGAACGAGCGAACAGAGGAAATATTTACCCTTGAAATATCGAGCCGACTGTTATAATTTTCTGAACTCAAACTGCCTTCATTGTCACAGCGGTTGCTGGATTTCAATGGCATTGTTTCCTCACTAAGAGCGGAAGCCGGCCAAGCAACAAGGGCTGGTCCTGCGTTCGTGTGTGTGTGTGTGTGTGTGTGTTTTTGGGTGTGTATGGAGCATACTGCCCGTCTTCCAGGCAATTCATTTTCTGGACAGGATGTGATGTCACAACCTGTTTACTGCCTTGGGAGAATGAACAACCTCCTCCTGCGCCACCACTTGTGTGACCTCTGACCGGCTTTGCCTCTGTCACCAAAAGCATCAGGCATGGGACACTGTTACCCCCACTAATCCTTAGTAAGCATACAGCAAAGAACAACCCCCAACCCCCCCTCAGTGAAGACCTAAACTGCTCAAATACCCCTAAAGCCCCCTGATGCGCCTCCGTGTGACCCTGAACCTGCGCTGACCCTGCCTTCGCTGACAAGCGTGGGTTCAAACGCAGCATTTTCCACGTCTTTCTTGGCGTATCGCTTCTCACAGCATCATGCGTCCGTGTGCAGCCTCAGGACGTGCCTTCTCAGCCTCCCGGGGCTCACTCATATCACATAACCCCTGGCAGCTGTTTCCCCCCCAAACCTGCTGTCCGACGTGTTAATCGTTCAGATCTCTCTTGTTACATCACGTGGGCCGACAGATTTAGTTATCAAGGAACACTATATCTCGGCACGTATGCAAATGTATGTAAATGACAGTTGTTTCACACAGTAACAGTTCGGGCGAGACATTCTTTGAATTCGTAGGATGGCGGTCGCTAAATAAAATGGTCGAGATCGCAGCTGAGTATGTCGTCTGTTTCCGATTCTTAAATTTCCTCCAAGTACCGTACCTGTAACAGCAAGAAAAGCAGGCCCAGAAACAGTTTATGATACAAAATAGCCTCCATCCCCTTCTTATTCTTTTGGAGGGAGTGACTCAACAGGAGAGGAATGCTCTCCAAGAGTGCTGAGAAATGCCAGCATCTCCTCCAAACAGTCTTTGCTAAAAAATCTGGCAAAGCACGGGGTAGAGTGTCATGGACAATGATTTAGACGACTGCCGGCGAGGCTGGTGTCACCTCGTGTGCCGTGGCTCGTGCTGAGGGAGAAGACAGAGGGCGGCAGCGGGGATATGGCGAGGAAATATGCCTAAATCTGGCAGTGCAAGAATCTGGCCCAACGCTATACGACAAATGACATCATTTTGCCATGGAAAGAGAGCTGGTGGAAATTTGCAGTGGGAAGTCTGCTGCCTGCTGGTAGCTGCTGTGCATTGTGGTTAGAAAAGTATTTTTTTCCACTGGCAAGTCCCGTCCCCAGACCCTTTATTCTTTTTTTCTTTTCATACAGTAGGTCTGCATAGTGTAGACGTTTTGCCTGTTGTATCGGCTGATATTTAAAGGTACAGCACAAACAGCACTGTACTCCATGAAATGAAGCCATTGAGAGATGCACAGTTAATAAAAGAGATAACTGAATGAGAGAGAAAAACTTCACCCTGTCACTGCTTGTGCATGTTCGTCAGGAGAGAATTAGTGTGAGAAACTGAAGTGTTTGCATTTTTAATGCTGTTATTCTTAAAGACCTCTAATTTGTAGATCACTTGTTTGCCAAAACAGATAAGGCAATCAAGGCACTACCTCACCTCTGTCTGCAGACTGCGCTGTGAGCATAATCTTATTTCAGGGGTTAATCTTAGGTCACCTAGGAAAGCAAACCGCCATGACCTGACACTACTCTCCTGGTGATTACAGCCCCACATCATCTGTATTTACCTCACGCCAAGAACTTATCAACATCGTCGATCAAAACTCAAGATAAACTGTGTACTCTTACACAAGCAATTTCACTGTGGCTACAAAATTGTTTTGGAAGCAATGCCACTCATCGCTCGCAGTCCAGGCGAGTGCGTGTGAACAGCTCGTCCAAGTTCGTCTTGGTTAGTGTTGCACATGAGGAAAAGGGGTTTGGTTCCAGAGAAGTGTGCTCCTTCAATCAGAAAAGAAAATATCGGACCTTGTGGTACCATGTTTCCATGAGGTGGTTTCTGCCCTGGAGAGCTGCGCTGGAGTCGCTGAGCTCTGAAGTGGTATGGATACCATAACGTATAAGTCCGAGCTAAGTCCTGGTGATAACTCTGTCTCCAGGACCGAGGGTATTCTCCATGGGAACACATCAGACTGATGGTATTCAGATAACTGTTTTTCATCCTGCGAGCAGCCATTACACCATGGGATAAAGTAGCTGGCGTCAGTGCACCTCATTTCACACAAAGCAGCTGAGTCCGTCGGGGAGCTCAAAGCGCCAGAGCCACATGAGGATTCCTCCCTGCTTTAATTGAATATATAAACACCATTACCATTTAATTAAATGCAGCACATTCTCTTCAGATCTGGGAATGACACAGTTGGGGCAGTGACAACTAAAACAGAGCCCTCTGTTTGATATTTCACAATAATCCCAAAGAACTTTAAGTGCTTGTTAAAGTGAACGTGGGACTGACATTCAATTCTCTCTGCTAATATTTCATAGCTGCATCGGAGCTCAGATCTAAGCGGTTTGTTTCGGTGTGGATCACGTTTGGAGAAAATGAGAGAACCCTGAATAACCTCCAAAGAACTGGCGTCCAAAATAACAAGCTTTCAGGACTCTGAGACTAAACTAGGACCAGCTGACCATCTGTTAACTCCTCTTCCATCCTACAGATCCACAGACAGTTTTCTCTGTAAGCCTCTCAACCCTGAAAGTATTGTCTAGCATAAACATATGGCAAGGTCTAAGCACCTTATTAGTGTACATTACCACCAGACAAATCACATTAACCTCCAAGAAGGTGCCGTGGCCATACTTTCTGAACCGGAGGGGGTACAAATACATGTGTTAATGACGATTAAGCTATCTGTTTTTTGACTGCTGCAGCTGCTACGAGGGCGCGCACTGCTGTGAGAGCATCGCAGGGGGTTGATTCGACAGAAACAGCAGCACCCACCTCCTCCACCTCCTGGGAAAGGCTGCGAGTTGCCCTGTGTTGCTCAGTCTAAGCTGTGCTAAGAAGCAGGTTGGAGTTGTATCTGCTGGCACAAGAGCTAATCTCCTCCCTCAATGTATAATACTGACTGATGTTTTATCGATAAACAGTCACACAGAGATAAAGCTTGGACGTCCAAACAACGAGGTTCATTAAACTGGGAAGTCCAAGACAGGTTGACTTAGAGAAGACGGATGAATGTGTAAATTTATGAGACAGCCCATCTGTAGCCTGAAGCTTAAGGCTAAACGGTTAATTACGGTTTATGGACTGTGGCTAGATTGTGCTCTTAAGGGACAGCGTAAATAAAACACATCATTACTCAGGGGAGAGAGAGAATTGGCCCCCATCAAGACAAAATTGACATTTTTCTGCCTCTGAGAACCTGTTGCTTTGCGACAAAGCTCCTTTTAATGCGACCCCGTCCAGCACCCATGAATGGCCTCGGAAGAGCTGAGTGCAGGGTGCGAGCTGTCCCACCGCACAGTTTGCCAAACATAACAGAGTAAACAGAGGTTTTCTCACAGTTAACAAGCAAAGGAGTGAAAGGGATATTTCAGCCGGACACTCAAAGCAAGTCATCCCCTTAAAAGGAGAGAAGAGCATTTCCAATATAACACAGCTATCTCAGAGGCATTCATCAAATTAAAGCTAAAATGTTATACAGCTCGCCATTTATTTATGGAGTGCTTTGTCTGAATGCTTTTGCATAATTTCATTCCCATATGTTGCAGCTAGAGTTTGGCGGTTTGCAGGCAGTCGCAGGAAAGCGTATCGACAGAGACAAAGTGCTGCTTTTTTTCCACATATTTTAGGGCCTGTGGTGAAATTTAATAAAGTGATTTGCCTTTTGTGTTTTTATTACAATGGCGCTTTTATTTGCTGTGTTGTTGAATATTTGGAAATCCCTATTTAGCAGTGTGCATGTGTGGACCATTTAGTGACTGTTTTTACCATTTTATGGTGATACAGCAATACCAACAGATCATAACCAGTGTGAGAGGTGGAAAACATACACTGGCAGTATAACTCGCTCATAATACAACTCTATAATGTTTATACACGGGGCCATATAAATCTAAAATATGGCTTTGGAAAAGTGTTTAAGAGTGAGAGCATGCATGCATATTCACACACACACACACACACATTGCATACAGTGAGATTTTTTAACAGTAATGCACAGCTACAACTAGTTATGATATAATTAGCTTTTTAAGAATGTGTTGTGCTAACCGGGCTCCTAAGAAAAACATTGCAAACAAACCTCATTAAAAAGTGGATCTCGCCAGGCCTGAAGCGCTAATCATCCAACTCACACCGCATTTTTTAACCCACCCTATTACTAACCAAAGCTATTTACACAAACATTCAAATCCAGCAATTGTTAAAATGTACCAGGGAGTGGAAGAGAGAAAACAGGCGATTGGAAAAAAAAAAAAAAAAAAACTCTGCAAGACCACATTGTTACTGCAGAGTTTTTTAAGAGCTGATCCAGAATGTTACTGCTCTGTTAAAGTTCATTTGAGGAACCTGATATTTTATTTGGCCTTGAGTCTTGAGTTGCCACTAGACTGCAGAGCGGCTGAAACATACAGAAACGGACCCCGTTAAAGATTTATTGTGGCAAGCGTTGGACAGCGATCCGGCAGCGACCCGGCCATGTTTTAACATCAGGTTATCAGCGTTCTTACTGGACTTCATTTGCTGTGAAAATATTTCTCTTCGCCTGGTATGAAAGAAGAAATTGTGAGGTATTTACTCAGGTTAAAGTTTTCTTGCTGTTTTTGTTCAGAAACTGAAGACAGGATGGAGATTGACAGACCATTATTCAACTAATCAAGTCAGGGAAAAAAAAAACTTTTGGTTTATACGTCAGACTCATGGGAGCCTTTTAGGAGAATAAAAGATCCTGCTTTAAAAAAAAGGGATGGTCATTAAAATTCTTTATCTGCTAAGCGGTCGTTTAGTCACCGCAAAAACTTCCCCTCACCCACCAGCCAAAAGGCGACATACAAACAGTGTGGCACTATACAGCGACGCGCTGGAGGCATGTGAAAGACGTGGGATTTCTATGCG
Source organism: Ctenochaetus hawaiiensis (assembly GCA_029783645.1). NCBI lineage: Eukaryota > Metazoa > Chordata > Actinopteri > Acanthuriformes > Acanthuridae > Ctenochaetus > Ctenochaetus hawaiiensis. The sequence continues at coordinate 22,537,739 of JAPZDY010000026.1, read as the reverse complement.
ACCGTACCCGCCATAATAGGCATGGACCAAGGGATTTACTGTGCCTTCTCTTTAATAAATGTGACCAAACACGGTGCATGTCAATGCGCCCCGAGGACACTCTCACCACAAAACGCAGACTCACACAAACTCAGGAGCGACAGACATAAAACACAAGAATACATGCAAACACAAGTGTATCCAGACCACTGACAGCTAAACCAGTTTATCTCCTCAATTTAATCTAAATTTTTCCAAAATTTAGGTCAATTTATGATGTAATGCTTCAATTTAGATTAACTCGGGCTTCTCAAACTGAGCTGAAATACTTTAATTCAGATTTTTTGTGGCAAAAAACTTTATAAACATGTTAAAAACGCAGCATATTTGAATTAGTGCCCTTACTTCCAACATGATTTTGACACAGAACATCAATTCAACCAAACTTGTAAACTGAAGAGATGATTATCCACATCAACTCAACACCAACAAACATCTAACTGATGACTCTAGTTAACTTTTGATGTATCAATGTCGACCTGAATCCTACAAAAGTCTTTCTTGCTTTTGACAGCTTGATTTTTAATAGAAGGTTCATACTTATATATGTATGTATATATACATACTTACTTACTTAACACTCATAAAGAAGAGCTTCTGACAACGCTGCTCATTTACCAAGTTTACACAGAAAATGTGAACCTGGTATCTTCACATGATGCAGAGTCATAAAGTTTATCAAAAAATGAAAAGAAGAAGACTGATTGAATAAAATGCTCTCAAACAGCTGCCAGAAGTGCAGAAATGTATTTTTTTAAACAGCAGATGACCACTTCATATTCCATAAACACTGAGAAACTTAAGTATTTTACTGTGTGGAAATCTTATTGTGCTACATTCTTCCATGGGGGCAAAACTTGGACGTTGCCAAGCAGATGCTTACAAATCTGATTTGCCTGCAGCTGATCCCAGATGTTGGCCCAGCGTTAAGGTCAGCCCACAGCCCCCACCGCCCCCCCGCTATCTGCACAACTAGTTAACTCAGAAATGCTGCAAACAACTTTCCATAAAACAAAGAAGAGAGAGAAAAAATAACAGAATTATTCCAGGTCTGATCTTCAAGTTTCCTCTCAACAAGAACTCTTGTAAAACACCTTTAAGCAGCTTGTATGGATGCCACATTTCGAATAATGGCAGATGTTTGCCAAATTCTGCTGTTCTCCTGAGCCAGAACCTATTATGGGAACCAGCACCCAGTGTGCTCTTTTGTTTCCATCCATTTTAATGACAGATTTCAGTCAGCACAACAGCAGACGGGGTCCTGCAGCAATGCTCAGGCTGCGATTAATGACTTTACCTTCACCGAGAAAAAAAAAAAACTGTCCCAGGAGGATGAATCACCGAGGCAAAACGCACAAACACACACTGCTGCATGAACACACAGAAGTCAGTCAAAGATTCATTCAAAGAGGAAGTTTTCAAAAAAGCAGAGAACCGAGCACATTTGTCTAATCAGAAGCTGCATAGATTTGTATTTCTTGATTTGGCTTGACTTTCATATTAATATCAAATATGAAAACACAGCATATTTTTGAAGAGCAGAGATTTTAGGTCTTTGTCTGACAGAATTACACTTTTTTTTCTGTCATTCTCCCTTTTAAAAACTGAAAAGGTTCAGACTCCACACTTGAAAATTGTAATCATATAACAATAACAGACACAAAACTAATTTAAAGAAGATGCAAGTTGAATTTCAGTGACATAAATTTCCGCATGACAATATCAGCATTCCTTTTTTAATCTATTTTCCCAACATTAACAATAATCATCTTTCACTTCATGTTCTTCAATGTCATCCATTGCCCCCTCCAGAGGGGCCCGCCCCACAGTTTGAGCACCGCCAGCTCAGGGTGATAAATCCTCCTGAGTCTTATTTATTCCTCTGTTGCATGGTGCTTTTAGCAGAACAAGTCAAATACGACAGAACAGGAAGATAAAGTCACACTTTAACATGTTGAGATGAATGTCTGTGGTTGAAAACGGGCCACGGCGAGCAGCAGACCTGGAGACGTGTCTGCACCATCCACCTTCAACATTTCCTGCCAGATAGCCCTCGGAGAACAATCCCCCCCTCCCCACTGTCTCAGCCGAGGCCTCAAAAATGTGAGAAAATGCTTCTGGGTAATTTGGCCTGTGCTATGATTATGGGGTTTTTCATATTTTGATATTCTATCCCAAATCCCTCCTTCTGCCTCTTACCAACATTGTACTCAAACGTCCTGTCAAAATATTTTGGATTTGTTGTCAGGGCTCTAAATATGGATCCCTGTGAAGCGTACAAAAAGGGATCGAATCCTAATTAGTATGTTCGCTTGTTGGGCAACTTTGTCCATGTGGCACAAACCTCTGAACACTATACGAGGAAAGAAAATCTTAACAAAGCGCAAAGAAAAATGCACTTTTTTTATTGTTATTTTGGCTGGATTATCTCAAAATGTGATGATGTTGTGCTGGTTTTCATTCATTTATCCTCGTAGTTAAAAGGTTCCTTTAAATTTTACATTTTATCCCACTGATGAGCAAATGATCAGCTGATGAGAAAACTGTTTTAACACTCAAAGGTGTGTTTGTTTAAGAGTAAAACATTTGTCAGAAACAAGACACACTCCATGCAACATTGTTCCCATTCTCACAAACGCCTGTGCACAGTCAAAAATAAACAGCGTTATGATCAGTCACATGGTCTGTCCAGGAATGAAACAGAACCACCCTCAGACCATGACGGCCGTGCCAGAGCAGCTCGAGGAAACATATACTTAACTGGGAAACCATGTGATTTGGCTGCAACGGGGATACGCATGTACTCCTTTAACTGCACATTAACTGGCCTCCATGCAATAACAAGTTAACCTTTTATCTGGCTATAACAAGCTCTACCGCCGTATCCAAATAAACGTGAGGATGCTGTTCAATTGAAACCCGCTGCAAAAAAAACTCCCGGGGAAACCGGTCAAAAAGCACCCGCTATTTTGCAAGCTAAAAACTCCCGATTGTTTGGGTTATTGCGCCGCACAAAAAAGTACACTGTGCACACTTTTGAAATGGAAATGCTGCTTGTTGACATTGTTGTTAGTTTTTTTTGAAGATATTCTTTCTCAGCTTGGTTTTTGCTTTGCTGATTGCAAAATATGTTTCTAGCTTTGCAAAAAAAAACTCAAAAATGCCCGTGTAAGGACACATTACACGCTGCTCAGTCCTCACAAAAATACATCAGATCAGGGAAGATAAAGTTTAACAAGTTGAATGTGGCTCAAGTTCAGGCATAAACAACTGATCTTGGAAGACTATAAACTGAAATACAATACTGCAAGGCCAGCATAAAATCATCTTACAAACATTTCAAGATGCTATCAACCTCCCTTGCAGCTCTGGGCTTCCACCGCAGTCCTACCTGAGTCGGTGGCTGTGATCAGCAGGATGTATTTCCCCTGAGCCTCGCGGTCCAGAGTCTGCATCAGGCTCAGCTGACCGCTGGACGACAGGCTGAACGCGCCCTCGTCGTTCCCTCCACTGAGCATGTAGCTCAGCTGGCCGTTGGCACCTTGGTCGTCATCTCTGGCAACAACCTGGAAAAAATGCAGAATCAAGTTTTCTGAGGGCCAACTTCTTCTTCTTCTTCTACAAGAAATGTGTTTTTAATTTCCAGCATAAGAACAACAGTTCTTGTGGAGTAAACAGAAGAACTGCAGGGTCAGAGGGAGCTGCAACAACTTGGCAGCAGTGGTGGAAAGTAACTATGTACATTTACGTAAGTACCTAACTTATGTTTAATTTTATGCTACTTTATGCTGCACTCTTACTTCACCACATGTCAGTGAAAATGTTGCATTTTTCACTTAACTACGTTTATTTGGCAGCTTCAGTTAAAAATTGCAATGCATGTAAACACTTCTACAGCCATAATGAGCATATAAATTACAAGGCATAATGGTACAGTGACTCAAACCACCAAAAATTATAAACTGGTGCTTACAGCAAAATATTCTCATGCTGTAATACAGTAAACAGTCACAGTGAGAACTTCTCATTCAATATTTTATGCATTATTTTTAATAATACACATTTGACACAACACATTTTGAATGCTGAACTTTTACTTGTAAAAATAATTTTTAAACTTTATGCTGCTTCTTTTACCGAAGCAAAAGTTCTGAGAGACTCTTCCAACACTGAATGACACATAAAACCTACAGCAGCACAAACTTCATGAAAATCTCATTTGTACTGATTTTTTGTGGAGTTTCTGAGCTTAAATGAAACACTTAAGATAGAAGATGTTATACTGAATGTAAATGAGAAGTTATACTCAAAAAAAGTAAATAAACTAAAAGTATAAATACAACCCTACTTCTAGTATTATTTATATACAACTGGAATTTACTTTTGCAGCTTGTCAAAATGCAGTTAGTTGTATCTCATTGCATATGTTGAGTAGTTAAATCCACACCAGCTCATAACCTATTGTTTGTTTTGTATGTAAAATCTGTCTCACTTGAAGTGAAGCCCCTCAAAATGATTTTGAATTACAGGTCTTCAAATGGCATTTTTAGTTAGTTTCTTTCAGACTTCCTAAATAAATTTGACACAATATTTTAGTGTAGTGACCAAATCATCAGTCAAATGATCTGTGTGGCAATGGCCTGATGAAGAAATCTCATTCTTGCATATTTGAGTGTTGTTTTTATTCCTGGATGTTTTTTTAATGGAGTTTTCTTACAAGAAAGCTCAAAGTAACTCAATTCACACAACCAAATATAGCTGGGACAAACCCAGTAAAACCACCATCGTCACTGGGTCTTCCCACTGAAGCAGCTAAGGGTAAATTACCATCACGATGCAATGAAGGTAATTGATGAGGGAAGGAGGATCATTACTCATTCGCTCGTCTAATCAGGCTCTCTCAGGGTTTTCCACAAATAGAGAAACAGAAAGTCACAAATGCCTTCAATAGTCCAACGGGAGTTTAGGCTTCACACTCATTTAATGGTTTCTGAGTATGAAACTATCAGTAAGTTTGCTCTTTTCCTTCATGCTGCAGCATTAAGCTACCACATGTCATGTCAAATGCATTGTGGGTAGTCCTGCACTCCCTGCCATGCATGTCTCAGACAGACATAACCAGGTTAGCCTACATGTGTGTGTTCTTGTGTGGCAGAACACCACCATGTCTGGACCCTTTCCCACCACATAACTGTACCCTAATTTCCTCAAAAGGTATACAAGCGAAGGAAAGTTGAGCTGCGCCGTCACTGGAAATCAGCCCCCCCTCCTCTGTTTTTTATGTTTGGCTCATTTAGTCATCAGGGCACTTGGGATCTTAATTGCTTTCTCTTGCAATTTAGCCAAGTTTCATATTTTGGAGAAACCCCATAAAGCTCTAATTGTGCAGAGCAAATTGCCGTCGTATATCATTCCTTTATCATTTCAAGGAAATATTTGTCAGCGGATTTAGCAAAGTTAGACCGCCGTGGTAAAGTGGTTTGACGCACTGACACTGCTCACATACCTGCACTTATTACGTTAGTATTACTACTAATTTGGTTAAAGCATTAGCTTGTTTGAGGTCTTAGAACTGTCATTCAAAACACTGCCTTCTTCTCATTTAGGAAGTCCTGTCTGTGAATGTTAATGGTGCCTCCACTGCTTAAGTTTCGATAAATGTCCTGACAAGAGAGAAAAAACACACACACTGACCTGCAGGATGTTTTTTGGAAGGTTCTCCAGGTTCTCCTGAACATTGACGGTGTAAGGTGAGAGCTCAAACACCGGCGAGCAGTCGTTGACGTCCAACAACACGATGTTGACCGTTGCCCGGTCCACTCTGGGGCTGCTGCCTCTATCGGCGGCTTGGACCACCAGCGAGTAAGACGAACGCACCTCACGGTCCAGCTGCTTGGCCACTGAAATCACCCCGGTAACTGAATCAATCCTGAAATCTGAGTTGGTGTTTCCCCCTGAGATAGAAAACCGGATCTGCCCGTTGGTGCCCTCGTCCGCATCGCTGGCAAACACTTGGATGACATCAGTCCCGGTCAAGGTGTTCTCCTCGATCTCAATGTCGTAGATGTTCTGCGAGAAGCTTGGCGTGTTGTCGTTGACGTCCAGGACCAACATGGTCACGTCCATCGTTGAAGACAGAGGAGGTTCACCTTTATCTGCAGCTACGACTGTGAGGGTGTAGTTGGAAAGCTCCTCGCGGTCGAGTTCCCCAACCAACTTGACATCTCCATCGATTGTCCCGATGCTGAACTTGTTCCCAAAAGGTCCTCTCAGGGAGTACTCGACGTAGCTGTTGGGTCCGCTGTCGGCGTCCGTGGCCTGGGCCGTGAACACCACCGTGTCCACCGGCGTGTTCTCCTGGATATAGGTCATCTTCTGGGAGGTGAAAATCGGCGGGCAGTCGTTGACGTCCAGGAGAATGACAGACACCTGGGCGGTGCTGGTGAAGCGAGTCATGGGAGGCGGAGCCAGGTCATTGACTGTGATCACCAGGTTGTAGAAGGACTGGGTTTCTCTGTCCAAAGCCTTCCTGGTTTGCAGGACTCCTTCCTTGGTGATGACGAAGTGGCCCTGAGGATCTCCAGATGCAATCCTGTACAGAAGCTGCGCATTTGGGCCTGAAAAACATGAAGGAGCCAATCAGAAGACTTAGGCAAAGATAATCATTTTAGTTAGTTTCTTTTATGGTCACTTTTTTGGAGGTTAGTCCCAAAAAACTCTTTTTACTTTCCTGTTAAACCAAAAAAGCTGCTTAGTAAACTGAACTTCACAGCTGCATTTAATCTCATGTTTTGTACCAAAAGGCACCGAACAACAGAATGATTTTTTTTAATGATGTGTGTCTTTCGCTCTAAAGTTTTAACATTTTACTTTTCTTCTGTGGAGGATTAACAAAAGCTGGTGCCAAATGTTAAGCTTTGAGCAAACAGGAAGATCTGTGGGGAAGCAGGATTTATATGTGATGCATTTTCTAGCTTGTAAAATTAGTTTCTGAAGTAAGAGAGTATTTTTAACTTAAAGTCCTGCTCACTGACAATCTTAGTGCCAAAAATAAATTTATCTAAAGGAACTGTTTTAGTACGACCTTGTTCTAAAAAACATAACCAGATAACATGCAGGTCAAATGTTAAAAAATGTTGATATTTATGATGAACATTCATTGTTCCTGTTGTGATTGTTAAATATTCTGTACGTGTGTGAATTTGCCACATACAGTTCGTTATCAACATCCATTTCCACTAATTGTGCATGTGCAACAGCTGAGCTCTGGCTGCTAATCTCGTCCTCTCAACCTGACAACTCATCCACATTGCAAGAAAGATTGTTATCAAATGAGAAACATCACTGAAAATCGCTGAAAAATGGAGAGAGAAGCTGTGAGATTCAGGAAAGAAGTCACTGCTGACATTAACTCAGATGAGACACACTGCCGTCCAACAGCGTGGATGCATGCAGTAAACTATCTAACCTTGAAATGTGGCCTAATCCGCAGAACTTCCCTGTGACTGGAGGTTAAAATGAGCTTAAATTGAGCGTCTGTAATTCAACTCAACAGAGTATTCATGTGGAAACGCCGGCACCTTCCCACACTCCAGCGTGTGTTTACAGTACACAAGTAATCCCTCATCAAAAGCTTGAGTGCTACTTCCATCCGAGTTTAGGCTACAGCGTCCAGAGACAAAGTCTGGAGGTCGGGGGTCAGGGCTTAGGAAGTGCTAACAATGGCGGTGTTTTATTTTGACAGTGGAAAGCGGCGACTACGTATCTGAGAGGACGACGCGGTCAGATTATGTGGACGGTGGAGAAAGAAGCCAGACTCCGGTTGAGAAACCAGGCAGCGTACTTCCCAGGAATGTAGGTCACAATAACCACATTAGTTACTGGATGAAGCAGTAATTACAGCTGAGGAGAGCAGCGGTGACTGTTCAAATACCACACAGCGCTTCACAGACACGAGAAAAACCCACCACCTGAAATGCAGGAACGACTCGAGCCACTTAATCACACGGTGAAGACGAGCGCCGTTTCATCAGATCGTTTAGGCGTGACAGGAAGTAAAAATGAAAAATAAAACGGAGGTTTGATGGCTTCTGTTTGACCAACTGTCACAACAAAATGACAGGTGTGTATTTTAATAAGCTGCCATAGAAAACACACACTTGGTTTATAGTATGAAGGTTCATCGCTACTTTAATATTTACATGTATATTGACACCTGTTGGTTAATATGGGATTGACTCTGATTTAACTGGGATTCATAAAATTGTTCTGCTCACACCCTAATATAACTAAACTTGATTTGTCAGTATTGTTTCTATATATAATACTTATTATTGGTGGTCAAACCCAAGTTAGATTAATCCGAATCTGGTGCCAAAATTGCTGGTTTTCCTTTAGATTTTATTTGCTGAATGCTGTTTGGTGATTGTGTCAGTGCAGATGTGACTGATGATACAAAAAAAAAATAGAAAAATGATAAAACCTCAAGCTGCAAATGGATTATATAAAACATGACCTTTGTTATTCACTTGTTAAATAGATCATTTTTATGTAACTGCATCTATTATGAGTCTGATCAATATGTGTGAGCATTGATAATGAACTGATACAGATGTTTTCAAGGATTTTTTAACAATATTTGTTAGATACATTTAACAAAATTCAAGTTTGAACAATTTTGTTGAATTTATGCTGTAACTTTATAAGCTTTTGTGTAAGTTGAGTGTTAAAAATAATCGTTCTTCTGGAATTTTGGCCACTTGTAATGTTGTTACACTGCTGGACTGTGCAATAATAAGAAAGTTTGAGGATCCCTGCCAAAGTTATTAGTTTGAAAATCAGTTTCTTTTTCAATCTTTCCCTCATTGCCTATTCTTTTATTTTATTCCATCTCACATGTAATTCCTCACGCTCACATACCATCATCAGCGTCACTGGCTTTAACCGTGACAATGCTGGATCCAGGTGGGAGACTCTCTGACACAGACGTGCTGTACACGCTGGTGTTGAAGATGGGCGGGTTGTCGTTCACGTCCAGGATGTTGAAGTAAACTCTGACCGTGCTCGCCTGCCCGCCTCCATCCTGAGCCTTCGCCGTTAGGATGTAGTACTGCTGGGTCTCGTAGTCCAGCGAACGCGTCACGTTGAAAACTCCCGTCACCGGGTTGAGGAGGAACGTCTCGTCCTCGTCATCGTCCTCCAGCGAGTAGGTGACCTCCCCATTCACCCCTGAGTCAGAGTCGCTGGCCAGGATGGCCGCCACGATGGAGCCTGACGGGTTGTAACACGGAGGCGAGAAGTTAGACTTTACTGCCTTATAGAACAACAGGACTTTAATACATCTGTAGGGGGTTATTAGGGCTCTTTTATTAATACCAGTGAGTCAGTGATTCCTCTGCCAGTTGCTAAAATAACAGACTCACTCGGCCAGCATTGTTTTGGAATCAAACCTTCTCCATTATTTGGTGTTGAAACAAAAGACTTAGGGGTGAAGATAATGCAACAACTGTGCAAACATCTGATTATATATATTGTGTTTTAATTCAATCATATACAGTTTCATCATCTCTGCGCACTCGTCTTTGATTCCTGGACTTATTTATCTCTTTTCTGTGACTGACTGAAAGGGATGAAAGAGCAGTGCCAGACTTTTGTCAGTGTTGTTGTAAATCTTTCTGGGTGCTGATAGATTTCCATATAAATCAAGTATCAGTTACTGTCCTTTTACCCTATTAAAGTCTCAGTTTTCCCCTTAAGGAAGATACAGAGGATTGTGGAAAACTGTAACAGTAAAAATATATTAAATATGTAAAAAAATACTTTAATAAACTGCTCCTGATAACTTGAGGCTCTTGATGATCTTAACAGAGCTGTCTAGGTTTGATCTGAGGGATAAAAACCTTGCTTATGTCTTCAGTTATCTACTTTACATCCACTTTCTGCTCATTTCAGCTTTAAAACTGATGTTTTGTTGATCGTCACAAAGAGCTTACCAGGTGTCATGTCCTCTGGGATGTCAAACGAATACGTGTTACGGGAGAACTTGGGCGTGTGGTCGTTGACGTCCTTGACGGTGATGTTCAGCCTCATGTCAGACGACTGTTTTCCATCGTCTGCACGCACCAGCAGGGAATATTTCGAACGCCGTTCCCGATCCAGCTTCTTGGTGGCGATCAGATCACCGGATTCAGGGTCAATCCGAAAGCTGTCATCCGCTCCGCTGATGATGGTGTACGTCACGAGAGCGTTGGGGCCCTGAGAGGACAGAGAACAAAAAGTAATATGAACTTCAGTGTGCAATATGCAGTTTTTACCTTCAGAAGTCTCTCAGTTGAAACACAGACAGGTGACAAAATAAAACCAACTTTGTCTTAAATAAAATGACAGAATCTTCTGAGTTTGAATATTGATGGAAACATATAGAAATGTAAGTACTCAACAGATATGTGTAATGTGTTAAAATGTTTTCTAGAAATTTTAATTTGGAATTATCTCACTTTGTATGTTTAAAAAATATATCAAAATTAAATTTACATGTTTAAAAAAAAATCTAAACAAATTTTAAGACAACTGCAAGCTTTGTTTTGTCGAACATCAACCGACTCTCTCTCAGTTTCTATCTTTTTCTCAGGACTTGGAGCAGAAAAGAGGCCAAAAGATCAGATGGACTCTGGTGAACTTTTCGAGTTCTCAGGCCACAAAGAGGAAGAGGCCGTGAAAACAGGCATCAAAGCCACTTTAGCTGGCAGGAAATCAGACTGTTTAGCCTACGTTAGCGTGTCACATCTCCAGATCAAATTAGCTGCTTGTCTAGCATGAAGGGAACCCTTCATGGTGACTTCTTCATGGAGACACATCATAAAAGAAAGACTTGCGGCGCCAGAAAGTTCACAAATTAAGAAGGAGACTGTGAAAGAAGAGTGACAAGACGGAGGAAAAGAAAACGGATGTAAAGGGGTTTTGCTCTGCTGTCCTCATTTCATGGATGTGTTTGGTCAGAAAAATTTCCTCGACAAAACTTTAACTCTAAAATAAAAACTAAGAAAGGTGGAGAAAAAAGAAAAAGGAAAAGAAAAAGAGTAGATTTTAATCAATTATTCAAGTAATTACGTCAGTTAAAAACACTCAAAGTCTAGTTTCCTGAACAAGTAAAATAAATCTGTTAATGCAGTAAAATATTGCAGAATTTTTTGGAAAAAGAAATTTGTGTCAACTTGCTGAGAGAATAAAGTTGAAGGCGGTAAAATTTAAAGAAAAATTATTCCTAACTGAGCTAAATTCCTTAAAAAAATGTGACTGATATGAGGCACAGGTTTGGATGATGTCACTAAATTGCCAAATGTCTTTTCCCTTTTTGAGAAACTATGACTTTTAGCCATCAACTAGACAAGAACAATTGATATAATGGAAAGTTAAGCAGTGTAGAAATTCCTAACACTTCATTTAACATCTGAAATCTGTCAAAGACTCATTTTACAAATCTTAAATCACATTATCTATTAAAAGTGCACAGTTGGTCAGGAGGAGGTCGGGTCATTTTAGACAGAGACAAAGAAAAAGAAACACAGAAGCTGAATGGTTTCGCTCCGTGCAGAGTCTGACTCGGTCTTTGAACTTCTGGGGCTATAATGTTTCTCTATAAATGCAACCAAAAGATCCGCCGTCACATCGAACAAGCACAGGCACCACGACACATGCGATCGCTTTGGAATGGGAGAGGACGACTGAATGTGACGTGACACCTGAATGAGCTCGACGACAGAGCTTGACTTTTATATTTGTGCCAGGGACAATGAGAGATCGGACAACTGTCTCACTCTGTGTCTTCTGCCAACGAGGAAAAAAGCAACATCAAAAAGCTGCTGCTATTCAGTGAGACGAAGCTCCGGTTTCACCTGGTTAAGAGCGAAGTTAAAAGAGACTCTTTCAGCCGTGACTGATGTTTGTGTGATGCTTTTTGATCCCAACAGGACAATGGGAAGGCTTATAGAAAGAGACGCTGCATTAAGCTCTTCCTGTATCTGCATATTGACGCATTTACTGCTGTGGTGGACAACGATGCTCCCATGATGCTCTATATATTACACCAACTTCATGCATGCAACATTATCAAACAGTAACATGAGCTGCTGGGGAGTTTTAGCTGTGCTTTGTGAGACAACAACACACTCTGCGTCTCACTTCTCACTTAATTTGTAGCTTGCAGGCACACACTTGCTGAGCATGTAAGTTAGATATCAAACCCCTCCTGAACAATTAAGCAAAGAGTTTTTATGTTAGCAAAAGTGCTTTTTTTGAGTCCATTAGCATAAAGTTGAACTTCTCCCAGCTCCCTCTTGTTCTGCTGCCAGCTGTTGTTTAGCATCTTTGCCCATCTGATGTTACTGCCTCCTTATGTACAAAAGGTTTTATGAAAATGACTGACACCCCCAAGCTACCGGATTGATCAACACTTAAAGCATTAATGCTGAAAAAAGTGTGTGTAATGAGAAGGAGGTTGAAAACACAGATAAGTGTTAGCCAGCTCTGCAGTTCCTCTCTGCTCTGTGGAGCTTTAAGCATCTCTCAGCTCATCGTTGCAGCTCGCTCTCATTAGCATCATTTCCAGCCATAACAGGAAGCTGTTTTATGTTCACAACCTGTTGTAGCACCAAACTGCTGAGAGGACAAAGTTAGCAGTTTAAGGATCAACTTACAACCTCGAGTTAATGCTAACGTCCTTGCTTGTTGGATGTGTAAATGAGCCACTGCTCATAATAAGGTGATAATGTGTTAAACTTAGAGCAGGTTTCCTCTGCACTTAAGCTGCTAGAAAATATTTCACTGAAAAAGGCCTTCAAGTAAAATAGTTTTGACCGTTTCAGTTGTACATTGCTGTGCTGCCCTTGTGTGTGTGCGTGTGTTTTTTTAAATGATACAATGTGCTAAAAGGCAAAAGTGATAAAGATATTGACAGTTTTAATAATAAACATAAAGAAAATTATGATAAATGGTTGAAAAAAACATTTTTTTTGTATTTTTCACATGTTTAAGATGGAGATAAGTTTCTCGTTTGATCTTTACTAATCAAAAAATATTAATGAACGAGCAAGTTTGGACATTACAGTCATTAGACGCCTCAAACAGTCGTTATCATGAGGTCGAGTGTCTGACTTGATCTCGTCTCTTTTCCTGTTTTGCGATGAAACCTCCGTCTTCTCGACCTTGCCTCTCCTTGCATTGCCAGAGAACTGGTTGGAGATCCAGACCAGACCAGTAAAAAATGAGGGGAAACAAGCAGGACGGCGCGAGGCTCTGCTCATCTAAGGACCCTGTTGTCATCAATCAGTTGCTCCAGATCTGGCAATCCCATCAGCCACCTGGGCTGCAGTCCGGAACCCAACACCCGCCGTTTGCCAATTAATTTTCTGATAGGGTTCAAAGGCAGAGCAAGGGAGGTGGGAGAGAGCGAGCAGGGGGTCCATCTAGGCCACAGGCCAACACACACACACACACACACACTTATACAGCTGATGAGCAGGAAAAAGCGTTTCCACACACAAAAATACCTTCACTTTAATTAAAGTTTTACACTAATTCTCCTGACTGGTTTAATCTCCCTTTACTAAATTAAAATAAGTAACAAAGGTATTACACTCACACACACACTCATACACACACTGCTCGGCCTCTTGACCTTCAACTCAAGGGTTTAACTACTTTACAGCTCTCCAAAGAGACCGTGGGTTGTTTGGGTGGAGGGGCTGACCAATTAAACAGTGGCGTTCCAGGGAGCAGAGCGAACCAGACTGGAGCAGAAGGAAACTCATTTAGCAGATGAGTGGTTTTTGGGAGCACACAGTTCCTATGAGGAGTGAGAGGTGCGAAGCAGACAGCGCCGGCGGGGATAGCGAGCGAGCGAGCGAACCTCTAATATGCAAAACAAAAAAAAACAATCTAGCCAATCATAACACAGACTCCTGAAAAACAAGCGGCGTGTCGTCACTGACGGTGTAAGATAAAAGTTTCATAAAAGGCAGAGATGACCCGACCGGCTGCACTGCTGCTCGGTAAATCTGTTTCGAATGCGTTCACAAACTGCAGAAAGCAGTCTAGACATGAACTTGCAGTGGGTGTGTTGGCTCCTTGAACACATTACTGTTCTTCTGAGGCTTTGCTTACTCTCAGACTCCTCTCCTAAAACACCCATTGTTACACTTTTCTTCATTAGAAAAGTTTTTTTTTTTTACCTGTGACATATTTTCCACATCAGGTCAGAATTCTAATAAAACATTCACAGCCTTTCGAAAAGCACAAAGGGCAGCGTATTTCTCTCAAATGAGGTGAGAAACATTTACAGAGGCCTCGCCTGCGTTCGACAAAACAGCCCAGTTTCATATAGATTTTTCTCTCAACTCCAATGTAACCTCTTCCCTTTTTTTTTCTTTTCTTTTTTGAGGGTGGAAATGGGCAAAGCAAAGAACGGATGCATAGAAACAGCGTTTTAATACCCTCACACATGAATCCCACATGTAGCACTGTTAAATTGGATGGGATCATTATGATGTCTGAATTCAGCCCCGTCAGCTGGCCAACAGCTTGCAACTCTTGGCTACTCCGCACTGGCTCACACATGTGGCTTTCTCAACAAGGGCTCCAAATGCGTTCCGTACGGTTAGTGTCAGCGCAACTTAAGTTTCCTGCGTAAGGATGTGGGCAAAGATTTGGCCGGACTCATATCTGGCTCCGAGTATGAGCTGGAATGAGGCGCAGGCATCTATTTAGCAAACCTATTCATGGCAGCGCTGGAGTTTAGAGTAAACAGATCTGGAATCTGTAATTCCTTTAAAAATGCTCCTCTGCATTCAGTTTGGGAGCCTCTGAGTCTTTTTTTGTTTGAATTTCAGCTTGAAAGCAAAACGTGGCTTCTCTTCTGAGTCGAGCGATTTTGGGAAAAACTTGTGCATATTATGTACGTGCATGTTAAGATGAATAATTTTTCTACAGATGACTAAGAGCCTTAAGTTTCGTCTCACGGCTCAGACTAATGCTCGGCTACGAGGAAAAAGTGAGCAAGTGCACAAGTTTGATTTCAATACCATATGCTAAACTTAAAGCTGTAAATACTTTGGTGCTGAAAAAAGAAAATAATCGAATAATGTCCTCAAAATCCCTCAACTGAGAAGACTGACCCGCCTCCAGGTCTGAGATTTACAGTCAATATAGTGTTCCGACTAAAAGAAAAATGGCCAGAAGTGAGACTTTGTACGACTTTTCTCACATTCGGAGTGAAGAGGAGGGGTGAGGTAACAGCTGTGCAATAAAAGACGTGTGGCCTCATAAGTTAACATCAAATTTAAGTCCATTTTCTCTCCTCTAATCTCTCTTTCCCCTCTTCGGCCCGACTTTTTCCATTCAGATCGACTGTGTCCTTTGGCGTGGGCGAAAGGACCGCAGACCTCGAGGATGCCGGCGGGGCCTGCCTTTCACTTGCTGCAGGATTTAATGTCCATATCCTGCCTGAAGCAGCTGAAGATGAAGCTTTTAACTTATTGAGAGTGAAGTCGGTGATGTAATGTGAACTAGGGGACTATCGGAGCTGTAAAATCGATCTCTGGATGCTTTCCTTCAGGCTCTTTGACACCAGGAGGCCTCAAAACATCTCAGATAATGTCAATACATGAGAGAGAGAAAAGGATGATTCTGTGTTTGTGTGTGGGTGTCGAAGGAGGACGAATATGTGATTCAAAGTGGTGGTCTTTGTGTTTTGTGTTACTCCTCTAAGGTGGACGGAGACAATCTGTCTTGACCCCTTTGTGTCACTGTGTGTTCAGAGGTTTGTTGGCGAAGTTCATGGGTTAAACTAATCGCACAGCGCTGAAAAGCAAGAGTCTGATCTTATCTTGGCTACATTTCTGCTGAACTGATTGGACCGTCTGAAAAATGTGTTTTTGTTTAGACAAATATTATATAATCAAAACAGTGATTGATTAATAAAACCAATAACCTCAAAATCTCCTCCTGTGGCTGCACTCTCCATAAATCCAATGGAGATCTTGTAAGTTGTGTCTGTAGTTTTATTAATGCTCATAAGAGATCTAATCTCTGCATTAAACTTTAGCAAGATGAGAGCAAAACCACATATCTGTTTTGCTGATGAGTAAGATTGAGATGGAGTTTAATTTAAATATAATTTATCTGTGTTCAAATACCAATGAAGCTTATGAAATCCCCCTTGTTTTCTTTCCATTTCTAATCATAAATCTCTGTTGTTTTGGCTCTGACTATCTGAGTTTCACTGAATCAAATATAAAATGTAACTTTTTTATGGAAGGCTCAGTAAACATCTTATCACTTATCAGAATCGTGATAAATTTGTCACCACTCTCTCTTACACAATAAAAAGTACAGGTTTGTGAAGTCACCCCAGGGGCTTGATAGTTTCCTACCTCAGTCTTAATGTTGTATTAATAGTTTTTTGGACCTGAAAATCTGCAATTTTGAAATGAAAATGGTCCAATGTAAAGATTTTAAATGTTGGCTTAACCATTTCAGCTTCAGCTCCATTTCAGCTCTGACAGCATGAGTTGGACTCAGAAACCCATTTGAATCTATAGTGGTTTCTACACTGTAGAAACAAAAAAATCTGGAAGCATATTTTTTAATTCAAATCACTCCAGGATATCTGTTCTGAAATCAGTGGAGTGGAAAACGGCCTCAGTCAAGTACAAAAACACTGTCAGACAGAATAGAAACTTGGGGAGCCATTACCTCGTCTGCATCCGTGGCTGTTAGCTGCATTATCTTGAAGCCATCTCCAACATTCTCCTCAATGGTCACATCAAGGATATCATTAGGGAAAACAGGCGGGTTGTCATTGACATCCTGCAGCGTAATCTCCACCTGCAGAGGAAGAATAAACACCACAGTTTCCGTCAAAGCTCTGCCAAACTCGGCCTGCAACAGCTGTTAAAGACTGCTTCACAGAGAAAAAATAGCACCTCCATCTTCTAAGATTTCAGATGATGAAGGAGCTGCAAAAGCAAAAGAAGTTATCACTTCTGACTCCAGAGAGGCAATGGAGGAAAAGTGTAAACTGATCAATTGTTGTATTTGACTTGAAAGGTCAAAAAGAAAAGCAATGGAGTTTCTGTTTCATCTGAAAATCATTTACTTGGATCTAATAGTCTGACCTTCAAGGCAAAAAAAATGGGCTAATTGGTCAACAATGAATTAAGACCAGAATTATTTGATGATTGTTTTGAATGAATACAAATTAGAAGGCTAATTAAATGAAAACAGAAAAACAAGTCCCACTCATAAGTGACTGGCCTAGCTTAGCAGTTCAGTGGTCCCTCGTTTATCACGGGGGTTACGTTCTAAAAATAACCCGCAATAGGCGAAATCCGCGAAGTAGTCAGCTTTATTTTTTACAATT
>JAPZDY010000026.1:22479052-22513471 GCA_029783645.1 Ctenochaetus hawaiiensis | reverse complement strand
ATTCTGCATCCATGGATTAAAAGGTTAGAGGAACATCAAAACAAGCATTTCTCCTCTCTTGTGAGATGAAAGGTAAAAAACAAAATAATTAGCCAATTTGTGTAAAGAATGCTTTGAAGAGGTAAGGAAAGAAATGTATTTTCTTTTTATCAGTTGTCTGTCTTTTTTTTTTTTTTACTTCTTGAAAAATGGAGGGAGACTATAACTGGAGTCAGCCATCTATCAGTATCCATGTTGGTGCCACGGTCTCTGCGTGAGTCTACGGTCTTATCACTCCGCTCTTTCCAAAATTACCTTCAATTACGGCATTCAAACCACACAGACCATGGAAAGGAGGGAAACCGAGAAACACGGCACTTTGTAATTGCTCATAAAAAGCCTCAAAATAGATCGAAAAATACAGAGGTTTCATGATTTTTAACCATTTCTGGAACTGAAAACCCACAGATTCAAGCTGCAATAAACAAAAATCAAATATGGAAAGTAATTTTGTGTAATTACTTGAGTATTATAACACCAAATATTTTACTTGGGTGTTACCATTTTGGAGACTTCACACTGTTTCAAGCCAAAATACAGACCTGTTCACAAACTTTTTATAAACTTCTGATGGCTGAAGTCACAAGTTCTTCTGCTAAAAAATATTTTACATTCACCATGAGATAAGCACATTTGCAGTTTTAAGATAACACTGTGAACTTTTTAAGAGCTGCCTTCTGTTAAACTTGATGGCAACACATTTCTACAGGAGGATAAGAGGTAAGAGGATGTTTTCCAGCCTGTAGAAAAGCATGTAATCCTTCAACTGATACGCAAGTAAGAAAAATCCCCAAAATTGGAGATACAAGCTTCAGCTCTCATCCGACAGCTGCAATATAACACACTGCCGCAGTGTAAACTCTCCAAGAGCATAATGAAGTAGTCAGAGTCAGCGCCACCTGGACCACTTACAGCATTAAAAATAAAGCTTACAGGTTCATAAATCATAAATTTAACACACTGAAAGGTACCATTCCTCATCATAACCACTTACACTTTTGATACATGAGTATATTTCACTGTTAGATCCTATAAAGGGGTATTTTTCCGATGCAGTATAGCCGTGCACTTAAATAAGAGATTTAAGCACTTCTTCAACCGCTGGTGGTGTCCAAAAAGTTACATTATTGTCCTCTTCTGATGCAGATTCGATTTAATTTGTCTGGAGCCATCATAAATATATATAGCATAAGATGGGGGGAGATTGTTCCAAATGGCTCAGTGTGTAATGTCAGCAGGATTTCAACAGATAAAGACTAAATCCAGGTGATATACAGAAGATATCAGGCATCCTTCTCCAATTTTGGTTTCCAAGACTTCTGGAAGGGCTGCAAGAGGCTTTAAAGACGATTATGGCATCCATTTCGTGGTTGCTGTCAACCATTGATAAATGCATGAGATTTACAGGAGCCGAGGGGACGAAAAAGCATTAGTGAAGGATCTCTGTTTGGATTTGGCCTAATTATTAACAAGGCTCATCTGTGATGACATGTCCCACCTGCACTAAAGCTAATTCTTAAACTTAGAAAAGGTCAGACAATTAGCTTACTGTAACGATGTTTGGGACTGATTTTATTACCGATTCATTAGATCTGGTTTCCATCATGTTTAGGAGTTAAGATAGCATTAAAGGAAATACTGTTCCCTCTCTTCTCCCTGTCTTCTTGTTTGTTGGTAACAAGGTTAGCGTTTGATATTTGACCTACTTTTACTTTATCAAGCCAAGAAAAACACAAAAAACTTTTTTTGAGGGTGGTACAGGTAAACTTTCTGCACATTTTTGAGAAAAAAAAGCACAGCTAATCTCCTAGGAATGTTAGTTTCCATAGACGTCTTAAAATTGAGTTTTACATTGACCATTGAAACTGGAGTCACTGGTTGGCAAAGCTCCTGGAGACATAAGGATGAGATGAGTTTGAAAAAAAATGATACCTAACTGCTGTTTGCTTCATTTAAACAAGCAACAGTGGAGGAGTCGAGGACAGCGAGTCAGGAATGTAAGTACATGTGTATATGATTGTGTGCCCTTGTGTGTGTGTGTGTGTGTGTGTGAGTGAGTGGTTGTGTAGAAACCAGCTTTAATCCAAAACAGCACTGGGTTTGTTGTGTGAAAAGCTCCAGGCACCCCCCACAGCCCCTGTTTATGTGAAAGACCCCTGCAAACATTAACGTTGGGAGGAACTGAGTGGGGGTGGGTCGAGTGCACGGGGGGGGGGGGTCACGCAGTAGCCGAACTTGTGGCTGACCTGTGCTCCCGACTGCCGACCATGGCTCCTGCTGATCAGACAAAAAATAACACGGTAGCTCAAGTGACAAATTAGTAAATGGATGTTTTTTGGATTTTATCTTTTTTTGCATTTTCATCGTGTTATTTCTGTTAATAAACGATTATTTCCTCTGACCCAACAGTTTTGCATAAGTTTACTATTTAGCACTGCAAGAATCAGAATTACTTACTGAAATTTGGATAAAACAAACACACAAACTTATGTCTGTGAAGTCCAGAATAAGACGCAGTTAGCTTAGTTAACCAAAAATGTTATAAATACGAAAACAAATGTGACAGATGTGATGCCATGTTTTGTTTTGACCAATACTAAATACATCCACCTACTGCCACATCTTCTTCATCACCCTTGTCAACAGAAACAGGCATCTGTTATATGCAAAAAGTTTCAAATAAACCCTCTTACAGCCCAACCTAATCCAAACGAGAAGCCCATTTTCCTAAAGAGTTGGACTACATTGGACTACATTTGACTTCATTCATCAAGTTGACAGAAAAACATGACTCCATTTGATTGATAGAGGTGCTCTGTGTCTCTCGGCCTCTTTGCTAATTCATTAGCCGTAACAATTTCACAGGGAAGCGATTTTTCAGCTAGCTTAGCGACTGCTTGATTAATGCAGTTGTATATATTACACATAGCTGCCAGCCTAACTAAGCTAATAAAAATACTGTTTCGCACCATCTCGATTTATCCTGATCCAAGAAACAACCTCTTTAGCTTCATAATCATGAAATCTACTGCTCTTTTCAGCGCAACATACATCTGCTGCTGCCATTTCGACCTCGGCAAGAAAACGTGATCTTAAGATATTCTTAGGGACGGAGAAATGTTGATGAATTTAACATGCAGGTGGCGTAAAAAAGCTTCTGCCAAATAACTTGACAATGAGGGACAGTTTCCCCCTGCTGAGGCCATTCATGGAAACAGACTGGAGGGCCTTGTGATAGCTCTGCCTTGCCTTTTCCTTTTTTCTCACAACACAAATGGATGAAAGTGCAAACTGTGCACCAATCACACGGTAGGCTATGACATGCTTATTCATACACGGTGACGCTTAAACCAACCCTCCCCCCCGTCACACCGCACACATACCTCCACAGGCACTTCCACACTACAAGGAGGTCTTACAACGCTTTACGTTTAACTCTCTTATTATCATGAAGATGGGCCTTTTAGAAGTACCATCCATCTTAATTAACAAGCCATTTGTATGCACTTCAACCCCCAAGACAAAATAGCATGGGAAGAAATCCTGTGGCTAAAGACGAATTCTAGGGCTCTAAGACATCATTAGCGGATTAAAAAAGAAAAAAAAAAACTTCAATGGCCTTCCCATGTTGCCTGCACATTTCATTATCTCCCACTGTTTATGATAATTTCCAGCTTCGGCCTTTGCATTTTTACGGAAACGATCAAAAACTTTTCTCCATGGAATGAGAGCCTCCCTTCCCATTCCTTCGGAGTTCCACATAATTTGAGGCACTCTCTTCGTGATTTACGGCCCCGCCGTAACATCAATGCCCCACTGTCTATGAAAGAGAAGCAAGTGACGTATAACACGCCATTCTGTGGCTACTGAAATGAGTCAATATAATTTCTGCCTTCAGACGTCAGGCACGAACAAACACATGTCAGACTCAATATGATCTGTTTTCTCTCACCAGCCCCATAGCTAAACGGCCTGCAACAAGAAGACATGTTGAAAGATCACCATTTTAAAGAGGCTCTGTTTTGGCAGATTTCTGGCTTTTTGAAATGGTCACTTCACTTGGAGGTGGTGTGTAAGTGTGTGTGAGTGCACACAAATAGGCTATATGGGGGTCTTCCCATCCAGCCTGTGTCTGCGAACCAGAAAGGAAATGTTTTAAAAAACAGCCTTATGGGTAATCCGCCATCGCAGCCTTCGCTTTTTCTTTTTTTTCCCTTTTGTCTGGCGGCACGCTTGAATGCAGCTGAATAGCCAAGAGACAATTCGTCTCAATTCCCCATTCAGGAAACCTACAGAGACTATTAATTGTCAACTCATAAAGGGCCCACAGATGCCCCATGAGGGAGGAAGCGGCTCATATTCTGAGAGTTTTCTCACTCTCCGCCTCCTCCTTCTCTGTCTCTACCATCATCCATAACACCTTTAGGTTTTCTCCAGGGTTTAGAGGGTCAGCATGCGAGGTCAAAAGGTGATGATTAATTCCTCTGAGCTGTTGCATTGTGGGAGCCCTTGGTTACTCAAGGGTCAAAACCCCAGTTTAGCACAAGGGTGTCATTTGTTAGTTGACCTTTCCTGCAGCTCTGACATGTATTTTGTGGATCAGGGAGGAAAAAAAGGAGAGGAAAGAACGATGTTTGTACTTCGTTTCTATCATTTCTTGTTTAAATAAATACTCCAGACTTTTACCAATAAAAAAAGAGAAAAATTGCCCAGAAAACAAAAACTTGTGGGCATTTGGAATTTTGACAAAAAAGAAAAAATTAGAAAACAAAAAGAGCGATGTTGTCCTTCTCGTGTGACTGTGAAAGTGAAACCAGCAATCAGCAAACGCTCAAACAAAAGGGGCCCCTTGAAACGACGAACTCCAAAGTCTGACAAAGTTTGTGTTTATGAACCAGAAAATTGTTGAGTCTAGCAGCGACGGCAACAACAACAACAACAACAACAACAAAAAAATCAAGTCATTACCGATGTCCGGGGCAAACAATGTAGCTATGAAAGATGTGCGGTGTAAACCAAACTCACGCCACAAACACACAAACAAAACCCTGACAAGTCACGTATTAATTCAACATTTACACAACATTTTAAACAACATGTCCAGAGAAAAGTGCATTTTGTACAAGAATGCAAATTTCAAAGGGACAAGATATTTTCGTAAGCATGCACAAGCTCTTAAAATCAGCTTTTCTCTTTTTCCCAGTTGGTGCTTGCGACAGTTTTAACTGGATGTCATTGCCAAGAGCTCATCATGAGAACGATATTTACCCACTACCGCTCAGGTCTGCTTTCATGACGTTTTGTGGATTCAGGAATAACATTCGAATCATGAAAGCTACAAATCATGCAAGGACGACCAGTCACGGAAGCTAAGTCAAAAAATCAAAAAGACTGGTTCGACGGTTTGTACGTCATTCAGGACAGGAGGGAGGGAGGAAAAAAAAGGTTTTAATGTTTAAGCTGGAGGACGTCTGGCTGCTGTCACTCAGTGAAGAGAAGAGGATTTAAGAAGGGCTGCAGGGGTAGAAAGGGCTTACGGTGTCACATATGATCTAGTCACCGACAGGAACAGTCACCACGGCCACCTCCACCCACCCGACACTCCCCTCCACCCACCGCCACGGCCTTGGTATGCATGGACGAAACCAGCCGCTTGGCACGGCAGGACGGAGAGATGAGAGGGGAGAGAGGGGTGAGAGGGGTGAGAGAGAGGAGAAATGAGGGCAGCAATTGAGAGACCAGAAAAAGACAAGTGAAGCCCTAAAGTCAATTGGGCCTCTTGTCTCTCTTCTCTGCTCCTTTTCTTTCTTTTCTCTCCACCTCCTCTTATCCTCCCCCTCCTCTTTTTGTTCACCCTCCTTCACACTCTTTTGAGTCTCTATTTCAGCTGTCCTGCCTCTAACAGTGTTAGACTGATATTCCACTAAAAGTCACTTATCTGCAATCCACTGCTGATACAAAGGATGACCCTTCTTAAGCAGAGTTATGAGACATTACTGTGTTGAAATTAGAACAACTCTTTTTAATATGTTTTACTGTTACTGTAAAAAATACTTGTTAACTCTCAAAGAACTTCAAACATCCTAAAAATCATCTGGAAAATGGCAACATCTCAAAAAAACATCGGCAAACCACAACAGGTGACTTCATGCATGACTAAATAAGAGTCCATAGTTCTGCAAGTGGCACGGTCATGCAGTGAGCTAAAATTTGCATGTTCACATTAAAAATGCTAGTATGTGGATGGTTGAAAGGTGAGTTTATCATGCTAAACACAACAGGATGATTGGAAAGTAATCCGTTTCTTGATATTTGGTCAGTAATGGAAAGGAATGCATAAATTGAAGGTTGTTAACTACAAGCTGCAGCAAAACATGTCTGCTGCTTTCAGCCAAATCCCCCTTCAATATTCACTGTCTGTCAAATTTGATTCCATTTCCACATGCACATCCCTCTCTGTCTCCCTCTCTGGGTCTTAATATCTGTTTTTATTTTTCTACTGAACTCGAAAGCTCCTGTTTCATTTGAAATTCCTCTGACATGTTGCTCAGATTTCAAATAAATCTCTTGCCCACCGCTGTTCACTTCTACCTGTTTAAACGATACCCAAGAGCTAAGAAAAATAATGACATGTTCCTAACTAAATAAATGCTATTGTATGGCTCCATTCTGTGAAGTTTAGCACATCAGACTGTCACACAGCAAGAGGTTTATTTTCCATTACAGTGATATAATTTCCACCTGACATGAAGCTGGGTTTGTCGGTGGACTATTGCCTTTCTCGTCTCTCCACCCGGTGAAGAGTTTTGCTGAGCAGACATTCAAGTAGTCTGCCTCAAATTCAAACAGTTAGCACACATGCACACCTGGGAGCTGCTCAGTGTAAAAACAGCCATCTACAGCTGGCTGCGAGAAGCTTTACTCCAGCAGTTGTGGCTTGAAGGAGTTGCTAAAACGTCTTTCTCAAGGGCACCTGAATGTTTTTTTATTGTGGAGGTGTTTCATTCAAGCTCTTCTCTTCATGTTTTTCTGGGCTGACTGTAGTTTTACAAGCATTTTTTTCTTTACTCAGAGCTGCTCTGGAAGCATCAATTATGTCATTAGCTGAACATTGTTTTCTTACTTAATCTCCTGACATATTTATAATAGTGGACATTGTGAAAATTTGAGGTAATAGACAAGGCCTTTTTCCTGCCTCCGCACGGCCTTTTTACATGTTATTTTAATGTCAAAGCAAAGAAAACTAAATCTAAAACTTTACTGTGCACATTCTCTGAGCTCAAGTATCTAACTGGGAACTTGGTCAAATATGATAAAACTCTACAGTAAAAGACAAAATGAAAACATAAATATCATGTTATTCTAACCATGGGGTTGATGAATTTAAAATAAAAGCAAGCTGTCTACTTTAACTTGACAGCTGTGGGCATGAAATGTCTCATCTGAACATTGAAAAGTTATTAAGCTAGCTAAACTATAGCTTAAAAAAAAAACTCTGCCGTCTCCACTTTACGCTGGCTGTGGTCTAGCATTACTTATCCAGTATAAAATGGTTCTTTGTCTCCATCCATGAAGCTTTAAATCAAGGTAGAAAGGATACTTCTGAGGAATGTTTTCATAGTTAAGACTGCCTCTCTGTGTAAGTCTTTCTAACCCTTTAGCTACTGCTTCTCTGCATGTCTCCACATTGTCTAGGAATGCCTTTGCATTGCATGGTAGCCCTAAGACTTGATATCCAAAAAAGAAAGAAAAAAAAAAGTCTCCTGAGGCCAGATGGTTTGGCCGGACAGTCGAGGCCGTCCACAGAGGCAACGCCGAAGCTGGAGCTTTTTCTGTTACGCTTCAAGCTCCAACACTCTGTAATACCAGGATTCAAACTCATTGGGCTGCATGATGTTTAATTGAACCACAAGCTGTTAATCCAAGGAAAGAAAATCAACTAATCCAGATTAAGGTCAGCCAGACGGGGAATGGAATTGTCAAAAGCACTCCCTGGCCTGCTGGGTACCTTTGGAGATCGGGCTCATTACTCGAAAGCCAAACACGATCACGTGAAACAAACACCAAACAGACTGGAAGGGTTTTGTCGCGGCGTGAGAAGATTTTGACATAATCTCGCATGAAGAACACAACAATTGTTTGTTTGTTTTCTCCTTAACTAAGGATCCAAACCAGGAAGAGATCAGTGTGAGAAATGTGTGAATGGACTAATCCATGAATGGAATTTTAACAAGAGAGTTATTAAGTGTGAGAGGCGAGCAGTCAGACGGTTGTGATGGCACTGCTTTATAGCTACAACACTTATTCACCCTCTTATCTCCTGCAATAGGCAAACACGCTTTCTCACTCAGTTTTTTCTCTCTTCCAAACACACACACACACACACTCATCCAAACTTTATCGGCATTTCAACATCTTTCTTTCACGGCCCCTCTTATCTCCCCTCGCTGTGGGATTGACCGGGCCAACAGCATATCTTTATGAACGCAGCGCTGGCAGGCAAAATTCATAAATAGTTCTCTGTTGCTCTGGTGACAATCCCATCGTCAGACAAAAAAAAACTGCAAGGTTATGTCATTTTAGTCCATTGCGTTAATGCAACAGCAGGACATTTGGCTGGTCTCACTCAGTGTCCACTGGATACAGAAAAAGTGTGTAAAGCAAAAAAATATAGCGTCCAGCTTAGACACTTAAAGAGAGTAATTGACCTTCAAACAAAATAAAGATAAAAAATTCATAAAATGAGATTCATCAATTATCAGTAACACTCAGGCTCCTCTATTTAATGGTCTCAGTCAGGCATTGATTAACAAATAAGCTTGACTTAAGCAGGATATTTCATTCTTGAGTTTAGAAGTCATAATCCCAACTCAACATCTACCTACTAACTTTTTTAGGGCTTTTAAACTGTGAACATGCTCCTTATCATTGCTTATCAGTCCTGGATTTTGTGTTTATAACACACTGTAGCTCTTTGTAGCTGTTTCTGATGATTAAGTGCCTCAATTCTGACAGTGAAAATATAGTTTTCATATTGTGGTAAACGACTGGCTTTTCGGCACAGCGTTCCCCTGTGAACGAGGGGGATAAATGTTCGTGTTATTGATGAATAAACTCGCTTTTGTTGCCATATTGTGTCAGTCTGAATCAATGTGGCCCATTGTAGTTAAATAATTAGGGGATCTAATGCAAACTGCCAGGTTTATAAATGAGGTGCTTTGGATTAATCTCTTGAGCAACGACAAATGGCACCAAGCGCTGTACTCTTATGCTAGCTGGTCCCCTGTGACGTGCTGTAATAGCCTTAGAATGTAAAGTATGTGAAGGTAAACCGACGTGAATGTAATAAAGAGGGATTCTGTACGAAAAATGTTGGCCATTAAATCCAAGTAACATGATACTTGTAGCTGCTTTGTGCTACACTGATCATAAGACAATAAAATTTAACTACATGCAACAACCGTTTGCAAAATTATTTATTTAGCCGAGACATCCCTCATGTTTTCACGTCTCTCGCAGGTAATAATTTTAAGGCTTTCAGGCATGTCAACAGATGGGACTACCGCTGGATAATTTACAACTGAGGACAGTTAAACCGTGTTCCAAAGGCGGACATGAATAATACATCCCATACTGTATCCCATGCAGCACTTCTCCTAACACTCACTGAGTGATTTCAGTTGGGACTGGACACTAACATTTATCCAAAATGGCAGCAGTGGAGAGGAGCAAAAAAAGAAAAAAAAAAAAAAAGGGCCAAAATTTGACTAAGCAGCTGTGTTTGGGAAAGGAAACTATCTATCAAAAATTGGGAGTGATATATGCTAACTTCTCAGAGCTAACCCCGGACTCTGCGTGTGTTGTCTCAACTGCGACCGTTCTCAGAAATCCATCATGGCCTCAAAGACAGATGTGCGGCACTCCGAGGCCTCTGCAATTAGAGCATCAACAGCTGGGGAGACCATTAGACACTCCTGGGTGTTTGCTTCATCCCCTTTGTTTAGAAAAGGCCGAACAGCACGGACAAATACGGGGACACTAATGAATGGTGTCTGTCACTGTGAATGGGAACGCCTTTGTGGGAGCCGGGAAGGTTTTCAAGGGCAATCATGTGAATTTTGGGGTAAAAATGGCGGGGAAGGGGGCTGAGGGTGACGTCAAACAAAACGGTGGAGAGCAGTTTGGAAAATCTTATTAAGATGTGTAATTTTTGCAGATGTTCATTATTCTTTGGTCAGGGTTAAGAAAATAAGTGGTATTACAGTTTTGCCATTTGTCTTTGGAGAACAGATCATTGGCCGAAGTCTTCGCTGTGAGCTATTTGAAGCTACTTTAATGTATGCAAGGCAATCAAACCCAAATGTGAACGTAATGGTGGCCTGATGAATAATCTGTACATCGTGTGCTTTCAGGCTTGATTTGGAAAATTTAAAGCACCGACTGGGTCGTGTTACCGCGTGCGAGTGGCCGTTTAGAACAGTTCTGAGCCCGATTATGTGCGTCAATACCAAATTCACTTCTCTGGCATTAATTTACATCACGCAGACTACAGGTAGGACCCAAGGCATGAATATGGTGAAATAGTGAGAGTGTGGGAGTCTGAGAACTGTCCGCCATATCTTAAAGAATTAAGATAACCCCGAAGTGAATCACTCAACATGGTCTAAAGCTAATCTAAGCCCTGGCTGACGTATTCTGCATTATCTCACCTACACTCACACACCAGCATGCACACACTTAGACACACACGCACACATATAAAAACAAACACAGATTACAGATGCCATTTGTCCTCCATAAGTCAAACTGAGGGCTGGTTAAAGTGTACGCAGGGATGATAAAAAACCTTTACCCCAAATACCCTAAATGTGGTTACGTCTGTTTTTTAGGAGATACTCAGAAAAATGAGATACAGAGTGTTTGCATCGTGCTGCCACGGCTTCCAAGAGAGTGACAGTGATCATTTTTTTCCCCTTTTTCTTGGGCAGAGTTCAACAAAGGTTGTAAACGTAATCCATCCAAAAAGGAGTGCACTCCTCTCTGCAGCTGACTCCCCTCAATGTTGTTATTGGCAAAGGCCCTGGAGCTGGCAATTGAAAAGAGTGATGCTATTTTCTGTAACACTCCCCTCTTTTCTTCTTTTACTTTGTTTTTTGTTTGGTCCTCTCTTCTCATCTATTCCTGAAATGTTAGACAGTAAATATGTTGATTTTTTTTTGGTCGAGTGTGGGCTAGAAATCGAAGGCCTGTAATCAGTTTGCCAAACCTCCGTGCATTCACTGGGTCAGCCTGTTTATTTCCATCTTGATGACACTGTCAAAAGTTGGTTCATGCTGAAGTATGACACATTAGGAGCTACAAATCCACGCTGCTGTGTTATGGTTAAACTTGTGTCAGAATAGGCCTGTGTTTTGTAAAGATTAAATGCTAAGAAGCACGAATGCAGAGTATAAAACTCAACTTTCTCTCCGAGCATGATCAAGATCTATTGCCTTAGTATGGGGTTGTCAAATTTAGAGGCACTACATCTTGGTCATTTTCCACACATTCCACAAGTGTAACACAAGTGTATTTATGCTGCCCATAAGCTCCGACATGAAAACGAATGGGGTAATTAAACCACTATTGACACTAATTAAATGTTCTCCAGCTTCCAGATTTAGAAGATAAACAGAGCTGAGCCAGATTTAGTTCGAACTGTAACCAACTGTACCATCATGTCCGTAAATCAGCTTTACAACCACAATGTGGGATTTACTATCTAACCAGTGCTGTTCACCACTGGAAGCTATGCTCATATACACATACATGAGTGAAGATTAACAGGGGGGAATAAAAGGTTTAATGCTGCAATATCACGCTTAATGTTTCGTGAAAATATTATGAAAAAAATAATTTGAAATCCGTGGAAAGTTTGGAGACCCCAGCTGGCTGAGAGAGATGTTTATTATGGACAAATAACCTACTAACTCATCCCTTTGCTGAGATGCCAAAAGTAATTCAGTCAGAGGAAATGTGACAGCTTTCAAACGCCGTCTTCCTCCATTTCAGTACAAGATGCTTCAAAGGGAGAAAAGGCTTTTAGCAGACCACTTTTACAAATAACTTGGAAGAACTCGGCATGGAAAAAAATATGCTTCTGACTCCAGTAAGGAAGATCTGAGATGGTACCAAGAGTTTCCAAGCCGAGCTCCACAGTGGGTCTGCAATAGGAATAAAGAGCACATCGCACAGAAAAAAAGACCCTGACAAAGAGCAGCCGGGGCTGAAACATTGCTAAATAAACCACTATACCTCCAACAATAAACCTGCAGAGCAAAGATATGTTTTCTCTCTTTTTTTATTGTCTCTTGTAAGAAGAACTTGCGTAAACTGACCCCTTTCCAATAGTTTCCCTTCTATGGTCATCGCTTCTAAATTAGGGAAAAGCTGGATAAACAAACAATCCCTGAGCCACAATGTGAACGAAACAATACCCAGTGGCACCGCTTAGTGTTAAACCACTTCTGGGCAGATCTGACCGAGGCGACACGAGGCTGAAGGAGGTCGTAAAGTTAAGTCAGCAGAAGAAGGGGAAGGAACGAGACACAAGGGTGGGGATTGTTGGAATTCTCGCAGCGCGGCCAGCTTCCTGTTATTTGTTTTGTAGTAAAATGCTGACTCTCGGGGGGATATGAGTGACCGTGCTGCTGGACACAAGTCGCCGTCTGTCCGCTGGCCGATGTCGTCTGCATGACGCTGCGTGAGAGCGAGGGCGACTGCATGAGCTTGAATGTGGGCTAACTGTGTGTGTGTGTGGAGTTTTTCATGTATCTGCACTTGTGAGTCACTTTTTTTGTTATGTTTTTCATAATTAAGGTTCTCATCCTTCTGAAAACCTCCCTTTGTTAGGATCTGATTTGGAAAATGGGGACAATAAACTGCATGAAGACTGGATACACGCAGTAACAATGATCTTGTAAGCAGCAAACTTCAGAGAAAAGGTAATTACAGTGAATAACTAATAATAAATAATAATAGTCAAGAAACTCGTATTTTACAAGAAGGCTTTGTCTAATTAAGATCTCATCCGGCACTGGCTGCAAAAACAGGGAGGAGACACCAGCTGCATGTTGGAAAGGTTGTTATAATAACACAAAAAGAAAAAAGAGAAGACAGAAAAAAATATACACGTATATAAATACTTATACATGACCTCAGACAGGAAGTCACAGTACAGCTTAAAAGGTCAAGACCACAGGTGTGTATGTTTCCCTTCACATTGACTAAATGTAAATTTTAGCTTTGGTTTGGTCCTAGCAAGCTTTTTTTTTTATCAACACCGTGTAATCAACACCATATAACTGCTCTTAATGACTGTTTAGGCAATGATATAAGGAACCAAACTCTGTAAACTCGGCACATTCAAAAACCAAAAAAGGTCCAATTTTCCTCCTTTTTCTTTCTTGTTGCTATTGTGACACAGACAGCACAGCTGGAGACAAACAGGCATGTTTTATTTTCCTTCAGAGGAAGAGATTTACTGGCAATTATTCTTGTATAAAAACAAAACGGAGCTCCACACAGAGAAAAAACATCAGCATCAGAGCGAACGTGGATTCACGACACTGTGTCAATTATACCTCTGTATTCAAGTATATTCAGAAACTGTTTTTATTTTAAGAGACACAAACACCTATAAACGTCTACAAAGTGCACTGTTAAAAATGACATCTTCTTCAAGGTTTAAAAGGAGGGAAATAGCAGGGATTCCCATCAGACTTGGTTCAGTCAGAGTTTTGGAATATTAAAAACCCATTTTTGCTTTTTGCATCTGACCTTTTTTAACCTCAGACATGCAGAAACCAAAGGTCATGAACTTTTTAACAGAGTCAAAAATGTGAAATTATCAGTTATCTTATTGGCATCGACTGTAGGAAGCAGTAAGTTATCTGTTATTGTTATTAGCTTAAAAAAAAAACTGATCATGCATCATTGAAGCAGATCCATATGATTGAGTGTGTATGTGGCTGCAGAAGTCTGCATATCAATATGTTTATTAGCAAGCAATTCACCTGACTCAACACCATAAAAATATACAAGTAACAAGTCTGAATCATAGATAACACTAGGATAGAGCTAAAAGAAGCATGTGAGAAAAAATAAATACATCTGAAGAGAGAAAACGGAAAAATATAAGAGAATAAACAACAGAAAGCAAAACGAATAGAATAGAAAGAGAAAGGGAAGATGAAAAGGTAAAGAAAATGACAAAAAGCAGAAAGAAAGAGGAGGAAAAATAAAAAAAGTAATGCAGTGTGAGTGAGCCGAGGAGGGCTGAACAGACTCCACGCCTGGAGTTTTATTGTCTAACTACTTAATTGTAAATAACAGGCCTCAGCGATGTGAACGACCATTCATTCGCCCAGACAGAGTGATTAATCCATGCTGGGCTTAAGGAGGGTGGGCAATATGTGTGTGCGTGTGTGTGTGTGTGTGTGTGTGTGTGTGTGAAAGACAGGGAGTGAGAAAAAGAGAAGGGTCTTTATTTTCCTTTCTTTCGTGTCTATCTCACGATGCTGCAGGTCTTAATTGGTTAATTTCATAAACCTCTCAAAGGGAGGCTTGCTGACGCCTCCCTGCCTTCCTCTGAGAAAAACAGGACCCGGCCGAGCATCGCTACCTGCAGCTCCTCTGGTCTTTGTTGCGGAGGGGGACGAGAGTCGGACGGCGGCGGCGGGGGTTCCTTCACAGGGAAATACAGCAGGGAGATAATGGGCACGTTGAGACTGGGAGGGAGTCGGAGCTGGTCACTTCCCAGTGTTTTGTCCATGAGAAGAAGTCTATGACCTGCTCATTATTGCTTTCTGGGGTGCTGCTGTGATATCATGGCTAACAAGCTGGTCTGGGAATTGAGCATATCAGACATGGTGCTTTGCAAGATGCTTTTGAACGTCGGGCTGTCTGTTAGCTCAGTTAAAATGCCAGTGTTAGTAAGAATTACACATAGGAAAACTAAAATTAGAGGACAATCTCTATCAGTTGTAATGCAAAGATTAACTAAATATGTCCAGTAACTTCCACATCTTATAGTTGGAAAACTAACTTCAGCTCACTGTCATAGTCTGAGACTCTAAGACTCAAGAGAACAAAAGATTTTATGAAATGTGGTTGAAACATCTGACCTTAAACAAAATGCTGTTTAATAACGATATAAACTGGGAAAATCAAAAACAAAAACAACCTGAAACTAAAAGATTTTGTGCCAAAACAGTCAAACTAAACGTAATAATAATGCATCTCCCCATTAAGCTGTTGCTCTGCTTGCAAGTTTGATTGTTGCAACACCATTTTTTAAATCACTATGTTGTAACTGAAGCACTGTGCACACAAACTTGTTGATAAATAGCTTGTGAAGCTCAGTATAACATATGTACATATATGGCCATGTGTTTATACACCACTGTTTCCACAATAAATGTCCAAGCTGTCTTCTTTACTTGGTAACTGAAGTGATTTTGATTTTGGCCCAACTACGTAATTTTCATGCCAAGGAGTCATTTGGCGTCATGCACAAAAGTGTTAATGTTTGTTTGCCAACTGACCAGAGGAGTTGTTTCTTCTACATGAGGCTGAAAATAGATTTGATACGCTTGAAATAACATTCAATGAATGAAGCATAATTGTGCATTACCAAAACAGCCAGCTATAATCACTCAATAATAACTGCATTAAATGGCCGCCTGCAAAATTGGTGCAGCCAGACATTGAAACGTCTACATCAGTTACTCTCCGAGCAGGAGTCGCCACCAAAATGCTGCTCTTTTGGAAGAAAGACATTGTTAAAACCCCCCCTTATCGAAGCCTGGGATCAGAATCTTTAAAGTGTTTCGACCCTAAAATGAGCAAGCGTGCCGAGGTTCTGACGCCGTGTTTATGCTCCTCATCCACGTCAACGTGGGCCCTGCATGCATGTCTGGTCCAGGGAGGAGATACCATCGAAGCCCCTTTTTGTCATGTGTGACGGGCTTACCACTACCTTTCCACCAAGCCCGACGATTATTCCTCTCATTATTTATTTACAGGATTTTGTGCTGCATTATCAAGCTTTTATGAGAGAAATTCCAGCCTTTGTACGATGGAGATCCCTTCACGGCAGATAAAAACTCAAAGCATAAACACGCTCCCATTAGGGAACTGGCGGCCCACCAGCCTTTACCTCAAAGGGATCTGTGTTATCTACACAGCAGCCTTGGTCTCCGTCCCGGTGATTCACTGCTGGGACCGCTGCAGAGGACTTTGAGATGAGCCAGGTCTGGGTGCAGCGGCGGCCCAAAGGCCAATCTGTCTCCATAAAATTGACTTGTTCGCTTAAAATGAAAGAACAAGGGGTGCCGGCATGTTTGAATCCGTCTGTATGTTCTCTCAAAGCAATCCTAAACTCGATACGTGTGAACTTTGCAAGTGTGCATTAAATCAACAAGTATGAGCCTCGGGGACTCGTGACACTGCAGCATTCTCATGAAAGAGCAATGCCTAAAAAAGGACGAATTTCCCAAAGGTGGCATTCGTCTTCCAGCCGTTTCCTTTAAGGGTCCATAAATATTGTCATGGGTTTGGTATTGAAGGGGATTTTTTAGATCGACCCCTTCGTGTGCTCATGTGCAACATTAGAGGTACTGTGGTGCTGCTGCCATCCATCAGCATCCACAGAGCAGTTTACAGTTCTATAAAAGTGTTGGTGTGTCTTTGCCTTTCTGTAAATCAGGTGTGTAGAAGACTGACATCATACGTAACACAAGACTAATAAAACAGCAACTGAATCTAAAGGAGTTTTATAAATAACATATATTAAGAAGGTCAGGTGGCAATAAAAAAGGAGACTGGTGCACCATGGGAATGCTGTCCTGCTGCTGAGGCACTTTTTTATATTCCACAAAGAGTCTTATGAAAAGGAGATTTAAAAGAAGCACAGAGGTTTGTCTTGCAGTCGGCTTGAGAATAAAGTTCGAGACGAAGTTGAAACATGAACTGAAAAATGAGCTACCAGTAAAAAAAAAAAAAAAAACAGTTTGCAGAAAGTGTTTCAGCGAGCGAGCCAAAAAAAGAAGCAGAAACACAAACATTCACATCTGCAAACTTTCCTTTCATCTCAACTTTCCGTGCCGTTAGCCATGACCACCATTCACATTTGCATTTACATATAAGACTCTGCAGAAGCCATCTTATTTTTTGCTTATTGAGGCCACTTATCAGCTGCTGTTGCCAACCCGGCATAAATCCCGAGGATTAAAAGACTTCAAAAAAAGAAGTTTTGGAGGGTGTAGGAGGGTGGGTGGGGGGGATAAAGTGGGGGGGGGTTTCGGGCGGAGGGGAGAAGAAGCCGACAGGATGAAAAGAAGTTGGGGGCCCATAGAAATGCTAAGGAAGTGGCCCTCTTTTTCTCCCCCCAAGTCGCTCAGGGGTAGGAAGTTCCCAGCTCCACCACTTCATTAATTCATGCTATTTAACAAGCGGGATTGTGGTGGGGCTTCTTCGGCCCCCTTCACACTGGAACCAACAACAGTGCCATCAGTAACTGACAACCCCCCGGGCGGAGGGGCTATGGCCTCCGGGGTCCACGCTGCAAACAGAGCCACGGGAAGCAGAACCTTGCCATTCAAGAGTTCAGCCTTTATTTGTCATCCCTGGTTTCTCCCCACCATACACATCCCCGATCATGGGCCTCCGGGGGTGGACGGCGTATTGGAGGATGAATCTCCACTATTTCCTATTAGGACAGAATAGAAGAAGGGGGTGGGGTGTGTGTGTGTCGGGGGGGTCGCTCATCAGAGGAATCAGTATGCTCATCCATAGCTTCTTAACGTTCGCTGACCACAGGGTTTGTGAGATGCTGGGAGAGAAGGAGGAGAAGAAGAAGAAGGAGGAGGAGGCGGCAAGAAAAACTAGCAATGTGCTTTCAGACCAAATCATCCAAACTTCTGTGGCGTATTTTGCTACGTGTTTGTGGGTAAATGATTCACAGGGTGTTTTCTCTTCCAAAAGCAATGAAGCAACCAGAACTTCATCCAAACTGAAATTTACAGTCTATGAAAAACACAACAGCACAAGCCCTTTTTAACAGCTCTTCACAGATTGAGCTGATTACGCCCCACTTATATCTGAAAATAAGGCAAAATAAAGTACTGAACTTTTTATTTCTAACGTATTTAAGGTTGAAATTTTTGCAGAGATTAATGAGATAAAACTAAAGTTTTGGTATTAATTTAGAAAATCAACATGAGCACATTTTTCTACAGAGATTACAAGATAGAAAATTCCATAAATAATCAGCTAACATCTGAGAACAAAGACTCAACTAATACCAGAACAATGCTTAACGTTTCCCAGCCTGAAGGTCGGGGCCCTTCGAGGGGTCGCAGGATCATTAGCAGAAAAGGAAAAAAACATGTTTTGTGAGGCAAAATTTATGTTTCTGTTATCTCTGATACTTTTCTTTTCTAAAATATTTAATAATCTTCTGTCAATTCAGGTCTGAATGTGAGTTCTTTTAGTCTTGCAATGCAACAATCATACATGCTGTGTCTTATATTTATGTGCTGAAACATGCGATTACTGCTGAAAATGTACATAATTGTAAAAATATTAATTTCAGTAATGAACCTTTTCAAAACTAGCAACTTGATTTTGCCACTTAATGCAAAACTGACACTCTGTGAGTAAAAAAATAATGCAAAATAGTCTAAAAAGTTTAAATGTGAATATCACTCACATGAAACAAGATAAATGATTTTAAACTTCGTGCAACCCCACCTTTGCACTGGATACACACTGATAGTGCCCGGTAATGTGCTGCACATGTGGGTTTCCTTCAGCAACATGCAAACATACTAAGACCCCCCAGGGAAGCCTCATATGGACGTAAGCTGACAGATCATCGCAGCCATGAGGGCGGATTGTAATTCAGCCTGAAGAAAACCTGCATGTGAGGTTTTACTATGATTATGGAATGAAAGCTGGGTTATCCTCTTGGTGAATTAGTCAGAGCTAAATTGCATTAATGCCTGTCTGAAAGAATGTTACCCAGAATCCTTGAAGAGATCCTGCCCAGGCCCCACATCACTCACCGGGCCTGAAGGTGCTGAAATCAGGGGTTAAAGTCCCGTATCTGAAACCTCAGCTGTTCCACGATCTGCTCATTTATTATCTTGCGCAACCGTCGAGGGACGGCGACTGAAAATAAACACTGCGTATGGTGTTATATCGTCAAGTGACAGTATCTTAAGTCTGTTATCTACAACTGTGACACCATAATGAATGAGGCTCTAAGAGTACAGGGATGATGTCTTCTCTCAGACCATTAAGCCCGGCCGCATGCGGGCAAGACGAGGGAAGACGGGGCAATTTGCGAGGACGGCTGCAGGCTCAGATTGTGGCTCGGCCTCATCCTGTAATTGCTAATACAGTTATTACGGGATGCCAAAAAGGGGGGGAGACCACCGGAGTAGGATTGTCCCTGAATTATCACAGTTGCCTTTCAGGGGCCGTGGAAATCCTCTAAAGACCAGCGATTCAGTGACACACAAGGCTTTTATCGTCGTCCCACTGGGGCCCGAGAGGATCCCCACGAAGACCCACAAAACACCAAACCTCAGGCGCACACATACACACACTTTACTCAAACACACATACACACAATAAGAAGAAGAAGAATCCACAAATACACAATACCTGATGATTCAGTGACGGTATTTATTATACTAACATATTCTAGATGTTGATTCTGTGGTGTTTTTGTCTGGGAAATAATGAGAAGGTTCAGTGGCAACTGTAATTAAAACTGATAAATCACTCATGATGTTTTTTAAAGCTACTTTTTTTTCACTTGAATCTTCTAAAGTGTGTAGACTTGAGCTGCTTTTGTTGCTTTCGTTCAACTCAAACTTAAAAGTTATGTGGCATTTTTCTTATTTTCTTTAATTTATTAGACTAA
Source organism: Ctenochaetus hawaiiensis (assembly GCA_029783645.1). NCBI lineage: Eukaryota > Metazoa > Chordata > Actinopteri > Acanthuriformes > Acanthuridae > Ctenochaetus > Ctenochaetus hawaiiensis. The sequence goes on along the minus strand of JAPZDY010000026.1, from coordinate 22,493,460 downwards.
ACAATTAAAATAATAAAAATTAAAATAAGCATGAAGATAAGTGTTTAAATTAACCCTTAAATGTAAAAAGGACAAAATAACTAAACTGAAAAAAATGATATATAGCAACCTTTTTCCTACTTGATTTTTGAGTGTGCTCTAAATGGACACTATTATTTGAAGTGGTTCCTAATGGAGTGAAATACTCTCTTTTTGTTAAGTTTTATTATTGGTCGTGTTAAAAGTCAAAAGACATAAACCAACTTCTGTCTTTCCTTCACTCTGCGGTGGGAAAAGGGTGTGTAACCACGGACATAACAGTCGTCCAGAACATCCTAACAAGCCAAAACCATCAAAGCCTCATGCAAACAAAACTCTGATACATCTTTGGAGACGACAGCTGAAATTAATGGGGCGATGTCATCTTTTAGAGAGGTCGTCTTTTAGCCGAAAAGATCTGAGCCGAATCAAAAGTGCTGTTTATTCTTCAGATGTACACAGAACCGAATGGAAATGCTCGCAATTAATACTTCAGCTTCTCCTCCTTCAGTAAACTTCATTCCCATCACAAGGAGCTTAATGTATCGCGACAGATGTAGAAAAAACCTAAAAGTACCATTTAAGAGACAAACCTCTTCTCTCCTCTTTTTCTTCTCATTTCACGGTTTAAACATTTCCCAGGATGGGACACATCTTTTTTGAATGAAGTAATGAGCATTAAGGACGCTCTCGCATACACTGACCTCAATTTTTTAAACTTTTTCTTTTTTTCCAACTGCCTAATGACTTTAACATACTCTGATGGGTAGAACGGGTAGAGGCCACTTTTTTTTCCCCCCCTTAGCCAAACAAGGGGAAATGCCTGGGAATTACCTGTTGGACCCAAGAGATCTTGGCAAGCCCCATGCCAGGGCAAAAGGGCTGCAGTGAAAACACTCGGTTTAACAAACAAAGACTGAGGCAGCTCAGGTCTCGAGGGCAAAATTCGCTCATTAATTCCACTTAGCTTGATTTTGCACGGTTTTCACAGAGCATTGACTGACAGAGTTTGCCACAAAGACAGCATTGAGACATCTTCACTTCTGTGGCGAAAACCGGTAAAGTTTGATAAGGCTACTGTCACGCTGCTGGAGCAGAAAAACTGCGACTTTTACCACCAATTTGGCAGAGAGACAGTTTCCGATCCGCCTCCCTCTACGACAACTTAGGCTGAAAGAAAGGAGTCCTTAACACACTTTTTCCAAATTAAATGCAATATGCTGTATACATCTGATTGCTGGAGTGAGCTTTTGCTCAGCTGGGTTAAGTTAACTATCAAAACGGGTCAGTGCTTTTTAATATTACTCTTTTTGCCAGGAAGGACAGCAGCTCTCAATTAATTGTCAAAGGCAAAGCGGAAATCCCGCGACGAGAGTTTCTAGGACGGACCAGCCATTAAGTTGTAAAATTGGATGGAAAATGAAAGAGGAAAAATTTTGGCAGAGCAGATGTGTCACAGTTCATGACTCCTTTCCCCTATTTCTGCCCTCCATTGTTTCATCAGAGTCTGTGTGATGGCTATAACGGTGGAAAAGACTGACCAGGCGTCTCTTTGAAGGCAACAAAAGCCTCCCAGGCTTGTGACATCTCAGCCTGGTAACATGTAATCTCTGCGGTCCCAGGCTGTGCCACTATTAGCATGGCAGCAGCGCTGTGCAGAGAGACGGCCGGCCGGCCGGCCTCTGTGCTCGCTCAAACCTCGGCTAAATCTGTCTGATTCTCATCAAACGTGGAAGAGGGGGGGGAATCAAGCCTAGACTCAATACAGACGCTGCACCACACAACTCGCCTGGCAGGCAAAGCTGTCACCATTCAGTTTACTCCAGCACTCCAAAGAGACAAGCCAGCTACAAAAACAGTCTGGTGGTGCCTTGAATCATGAGAGAGAGACAGGGGGAGAGACGGGGGAGAGATGGGGGTGAGGTAATCTCAAGGTAATGGAATATGATAAGGAAAAAAGTGTCTGTACCAAAAACAAGCCGAGATGACAACTTAAAGGTTAGTTTTAATTTCACCTCCACGTCTTTTGGGTGTGATGGATCATCGACTTCAGTTTCTGCAAAGTTTCACTTCTCAAGTAGGACAAGATGTTTTTTTTTTCCGACTCCTGTGTGACCCATTTTTACCACCTCTGACTGTCCACTATAGGCTCGCTGCGACTGCTTTTGTATTTTTGCCCCCCCCCCTCCACAAAAGGGTTTAACCTCGGGTCAAAACCAACTTCTTAATCAGTTCAGCACATGACTATTCCTTTCAATTCCCACATACCAGGAGAGAAGCACTCCCTGATACAGTAAATTACGATAAAGAGCTCGCGACCCAAAAATCGAGGGACCATATCCCCCGAATGAAAGCCGGGGCCCTGATACATCAATAGACAGATTTGGGTGCGGGGCTGCAGGGAGGGGCCGCAAAAGCACTTCTCCTGAAAATCCACACTTCAAACGAAAGCAGTATTACATGGAGGAGGGGGGCGGGGGGGGCGGCGGGGGCGGGGGGTGAGGAGGATAAAGTCCCCCCCTATAAAGTCTGCCATGCCAATCCACTGTGGTCACTAAGAGAAAAGAAAGAGGGGAAAAAAAATCTGAAGGGAACCAAGATGTTAATGTCGTTCACGAAGCTCTTTGAAGAACACAGGGCCCGAGTTTCAAACAGCCTGATGGTTACCAGTCGGCTTATCATCATTTTGATGTCTTAAAGCTAAATTCATGGACTGCGATGCCCCACTGTCAACGCTGCATGATTTCTGGGTGTTACACTCCCCATTGTGTTCCCATTATGGCTCTTTCACGAACTGTCGGAAAGGCAGCAGCGACTGACTGTTCAAGAGGGTCGGGGCAATTTCCTGGGTCAGCCAAAGAGCCTGAGGGTCAGAGGTCAAAAACAGCTCTGAGAGGTTGGAAGCCAAGTCAGCAGGGGTCAGAGTTCAGCCTTTCTCAGTTGTATTTCTTTTTTCCTGCTCATAAACTCACAGGAAAACCCGCCTTTTCTGTTAAAAGCACTCACAGATTCGCCTCAAGTTTTTCATCACATGATCTTCTTTAATTGTGTAATCCTTCTGTTTAACGTTTTCTCTTCATCTTGCGGGGATGATTACAGATTTAGCAGTGAAACGGCATGCGATCCCGACAAATGATGACAAATATCATTTTTACCTTCTGTCTCTGTTGTTGTAGAAACAGAAAAAGGTCAAGATCTGGTCAGAGTTTTGCATCCAGCAACACATCACTGCACTCTTCAGCAACAAAATTATTTTTGGCAACCGTTGGCAATATATTAGTTGGTGTTTTGGAACACGCACTAACAGAAATTATTCCATCCTTCACACATCCTGGACGTCTGCCCGGACTAAGCCCGCAAACAGTATTTATCATGAGAGAACCAGAGCCAGCTCACTTCAAAGAGAGGCCTCGATAAGAGTGACCCGATAACCTTAAACCTAGACGAGTGCACAACACACTCTGATGAGAGGCCAGGGCTCTTTGGCTGACGTGAACTTGTAAAAACAAGAGCAAGTGCCTGATGGCAGGATTTCACCAGTATTGAACTCGTGTTTTATAGAAATATTTTTTGGGCAGCAGCTGCCAATTCGTTCAGCCATGGTTTAGAATTAGACTACATTTTATTTAGTATTACAAATTGATTCTTTTTATGTGAACGTCTGTGATGCCAGAAATTTTCTAGCGAGAGGCTTTTTATTTATGAATGAATAGGCATAACATAAATGGACAAGCTCGGGCAGGGCTGCATGGAATTAGATGTTTCTTGTGTCAAATGCCAACTGCAATCACTTTTCTGGGTATTTTATGCATTTATTAAACAACCTTTAGTGGAAACAAAGATGGGAGTGACATGCTACAGAGGAAAACATGAGAAACAGCAGCCAAACGAAGGGAATCAGGCCTGATTTTTTGTTTGTCAAACATCTGGAAATGTCTTGACTTGAACCCACACTTGTGCCACTTTTGCATATGATAGAAATTTTTACAGATTGCACTTATTTAAAGTAATGATCTAGAATTTTACTTGCAGTTCTTAGACTTTGAAACAGCACCGAGATCATTGTGAGACAGTCAAGCTTATGAAAGGGTGTGGTTCAAGCCTAAAACCAGACACTGTGGATCTGTATCAGAGGAGAAAAACAGGACTGGTGCATCCTCAGTGGTGAGGAAATGCCACTGACAGGACATGTTAAATTACAGCAACAAACCGAGTTGAACTCCCGACTCGAGAAAACACCAGTGAGGCTCCCAGTTTGGTCCACGACAGATACGAGTGAAGAGCCCTCTCCTGCAAATGAAGATGACAAACAACCTCTGCTCTCGGAGGCGATGGGACTCAGAGGGAGGGTGTCGGGGGGGGGTCAGAGAATGAAACGGCAACACCTCTGCAGCCACTTGACAGGATGAAAAAAGAGCGGGAGACGGGGGTGGCGGGTTGTTTGAGAGAGGGTGGGAGCAGCACTTGAGGCCAGAATGGAAGACACAAGCCTCCCAGCAGCAGCAGTCAGAGGCAAGGGGGACACAGGGGCTACTGTTCCCATTGAGGTCTTTGTCTCCCAGGCGCTCTCTTGTTTTTCCTCAGCAAACCGTGGGTACAATGAAGGCGGCATGCTCCCCTCCCCTCCCGCAAAGGGCTGTCAATACTGGACCTATCAGACCCTGAATGGCCGAATCAGCCTTCCCATGAAAATCAAGTCAATGACCTGCTTCCCCTGGCTCTCTTCCTTGTGAAGTGGGTGACAGCTATAATTTCAATAAGTAAAACAGTGGGAGAAAGCAAGAGAGAGAGAGAGAGAGAGAGAGAGAGAGTAATGGAAAGAGAGAGAGAGAGAGGGAGTTTTCTCACATGTTGCTGAGGGGACTCTGCCTCAGACTCGGCATCCTCATATAAAATGCATTAATTCCTTCTCTGTGAGCTCACCGTAAATGATTTGATTGTGGCCGATTCGACATAGTTTTTTTTTTTTTTTTTTTTTGAGGTTCCCTCAGCGCCATTAAAAAAAAAAAGAAAGAAAGAAAGAAAAAACATGATGCTGGGAATGCTAAGACAATTTTGAACCAAACATTTAACTTCAGCCTTCTGACCCAATCAAGTGGAAGAGAAGACAGGCTTTGTCCACCACGGCCCATCCAAGAAAAGTTCGCCAAAGGGAGGGGGGAGAAGAGGGAGGAAAAGAAATGTAAAGATTTTGCCAAGCTTTTGTCACGCCTTAAGGACTGGCTTAGTCAATTGCTGTCAGATCAAGAAGACAGAAAGGAAAACAGCCGTGGTTGCCTTATATAAAAAAAACACTTTCTCTGGCAGCCAAGTCAGGAGAGTCCCCATAGACAGAATTACACAGTTACTTTTAAAGGATTTGCATTTAAAAGATTGCGCACAGGCCTGAATGCGGGTCGTTTCCCTGTGACCATAGAAACACTAGAAAAGGTGGAAAATTCAGTCCGCTGAACTTTAAACGACTTTATTAAAGTGTCACTAATCAGACGTGAAAGACACAAGGTTTTAGTGTTTAGGCAAACTTACAGAAAAACAAAAAAAAAAAGCTTAATGACCTGTTAAGAGCATTACTTTGAAAAGCCTTGTTGATGTCTCGTTCCATAAAAGAAAGGATCATTGCTCGATTCGAAAAAAAAAATATTAATACGGAAAATATTCCAAGAATCTGACCGAAGCATTGAGCTCCTGAACTCTGATTTTAGGCCACCAGAGTTATAAAAACAATGCTTTAATAAACACTTTTTGTACAATTTTGTAATTGTATAATAATTTAAGTTGAGTATAGAGTTTTTTGACACATAAAACAATGTTTCAGGATGTCAGGGCCTCAATGGAAACAGATAGTTTTCACAGACGACAATTTAGAAAATAATCTAAAAAGTGACCAAGCGTGGAAATGTAATTTAACACTTTTTACAAATTACAGATGATAAATGTTAAATTCAAAACCTTTCTGGCATGTATTTCCCACTGGAAAAAAAAAAAATTCCAAATTCCAGTGTAGAAAATTGCGACCATTAGAGTTAGCGTAATGGGATAACAACCCAAAGAATAATCCCTCCCTGACAATGGCGAGGTTTGAAAGGACTCCTGTGAGTCCTGTTCGCTGTCTGCCAGGAGGAGAGCCGCATTTTTACAGCCACCAACCGGCGATGTAATCTCCCCGATCTCAATGGAGACCTGGAGCGAGAGCCTCCACACGGGGGTCTCTGTCCCCTCCGTCCCCCCCCTTCCGTCCATCCATCCACTGATACATCCATCCCCATCCCTGAAGAAATGGTTAGACCTCATTTCCATTCGACACACACCGCGTGAAAGGGTTTGGGGGGGTCTTATGATCGGAAGAATAAAACCGCTACAAGACAGGAAAAGACTGAGCGAAGGAGGAGGAGGAGGGGTGGTGGTAGATGAATTAGCATTGGTGCTACAGATTAAAAAGAGCCTCTGATCTTCCAGGCTGGTCCTAATCATATACACCCCAAATGAATCATCCCGGGACTTCTGCTAAGTTAAGTTCAATGCAAGAATTAATTAACAGCAAAGCGAATTGATTTATGCGAAAGGAGCAGAAAAAAACAACAATGTAAACAACCCCAACAATGGGGGTAATGATTTCAGGGGGCTAATTTGTGTCATAATGATATGAGTTTGATTTTGTGGGCTGAGGAGGATTAATGAGGGAAACAAAAACACTTTTTTTTGAAGAAGAGAGGTTCAAAGCGTGTGGTAGAGATGATGGCACTCATTTCATAATCGCAGCATGAAATCTGAATGATGTGCTCAAGATTGTCAAAGAATTACTGTTTTTTTATACTGTTTATTACATTATATAGGAATTTTATACCTTTTTGAGGTTGTAGCAAATGCATGGAAACCAGTGACTAATTAAAGGTTTTATTTTTGGCTCAAACTACTTTTAAATTACATTAACTTGGACTGAAAATCTTAAAATAGTATTGTAAAACGTTTTATGATCATATCTACACCTGGCAGACATCTACAGTTAACTAAATAAACTTAAAAATTAGAGCACTTTCTTGGTGTCAATGTCAAATCCCCTTAATTCTTCAGCATTTGCCCTCTTCGTCATCTAACCCCGAGGAGGAGGAGGAGGAATGCAATCCCAACTCTTGTGAGAGACTGGACTCGTTGTCCTGTTAATATCAAGCAGCACCATGTCCATGCAGCCTCCATATGGAGTCATGCATTAGGGGCAGACGGGGCAATTTTTGACAGTCAGGGTATCAAACTGTTTCCATATGACCACAGTTGGCATTACTCCAGGCCTGGGGCAACTATGGCTCCCCTCGCTGCCCGAGTCGAGGGCTCGTGCGAACTCCACAGCGGGTGTCACGTATAAAAGCCCGAGAATAAATCTTGGGTTTCAAAGACGATTTGAAATATGATGCCCATGCCCTATTACTGCTTGATTTCCATGAGGAGAGTTTAATTCCCAAAGAGGATACTCAGAATTCAAAAGGGAAAAACCCTCTTACCATAAAAAAATATTTGATCTCCAGCAATAAAACCCACTGAGCTGTGGAGAAGTTTTGATACGATTATAGCATTTTTCGGTTTTTCTTATGATAAAAGTTTTGTTAGCTTTGTTTAAATTTGATCGAGTAGAAAATGGTATCCTCCTGTTGTTTTTAGCTAACAGGGTCTTGTTTGAGTCCACCATTGGGGGTTGCATCTTTTTTGCTAGTGGGTAAAAAAAAAAAAAAAGACACGTTACCTCAAAAGAATAAAATATATGTCAAATTTAAAATATAAACGCACTTTTCTGAAGCCTACAAAGAAAACATGGCTACACTGTCATGTTGCGAGATAACGTGAAGACATCACACATTTATCTGGAGAACAGTTTTGTGAATCAGGTCCCACGAGTGCTTCTGTCTGAACGCTTCATAAACAGCCAAGCACTGGTCTCCCCAGGCAGCCGACGAGGGACAAAGCGAATATACCGCACTAGTTTTACGGCCCGGCCTGCAGCGAGGCATGATGGGAAGTAATAACCACATCATTACCAACAGTGCCTCGGCCTTGTCAGACGTCAGAGGGATAAAGGAAGCATGCAGAGTTCACACTCGGGCTGCCAGTCTGACGCGCCGTGGGACCCCGTCACACATGCTCGTTCACATGTGCGCAAACATTCATCAGCCTGATGAAACACAACCGCACTTTCTAAAAAAGAGTATATGTGCAAACACACCCAGAGACACACACACATAGCTGCTTTCTTTCACACAGCCAAAGACAAGAAGCAGCACTTCCTGCTCAACTTCTGCCAAGTCGGGTCAAAGGTCACATGATTCAGTGGGAAGCTTCGGAGAGTGTTGCTCCCCATCAGATCACTCACTCATTATCAAATAACTGCATCAAAATGGCACGAAACTTCCGTGAGGTCATGTGTAAATCTGCGAGAGGAGGGATCAGCGCTCAGGCAGCTGGTGTGCTGGATGCCTGCAGTGGTTTCAGGGTAGGATGCAAACACACACACACACACAAATACACACATACACACATGTTTGGACAAACACAAACACATGGCTGCTTTGTCTTTCAGACACATGTGAGGGATTTCTCCTCTGCTACTGTCTCTTTCTCTCTCTTTCTGTCTCAAATTCAAATTCACCAGAGTGTGAGAAGTAGTTTATCATATCTTTGCCAATACTGATGAAACAAGTAGTACAGCCGCCAATTCCACATTATAATGTCATTTTAGGTGGATATAAGTGACTTTTAATGTATTTGCAAACACAAAAACCATAAGTGGAAGCTGCTGTATAAACAAATAATAACGGACAACATAGTAAAACACAATAAAACAAATGCTTCCATAAGAGAAGCTATTATTTCTGACACGTTACATGTTAATAAACACTTAATTGGAGTTTTAACTGCCTGTTCATTTATCATACAAACTTAAAAATATGTTTAAGGAAGTTACAAATAAAATGCTGCAAAGCTAAATCATTTTATCAACTCATTTTAATATGTATTTAAGTCTTCCAGAGGACTTTTTCCCTTTTAATTTTGAATAAGTTACCAAAAACTGTGGCTCCTGCATTTCCCATAATGCAAGTTTTATTATCCCACATTCATGTCATAAAGGATTGAGACTTTGGCAGGGTTAGGGTTGAAAAAAAAGAGTACTGTGCTCTTATAATGTTCACTGTTTCTATTAAATTTGGGTTTAATTACTCTGAATGAGACTTTTGCTGGCATCCAAAGCTCCTTCAGAGCCACAGAAGACAAAATGTCATCAGAGTGAGCTGTTTTTATAGGCCGAACGCTGCTGAGCAAACTGATCTCGATGTGTACGATCAGCGGGGCTTCCTTTAAAAAAAAAAAAATCAAATTTTCTTAAAACAACAGAAAAAAATCTTCCAGCGCAGAAAAATATCTGATCATGTTTCCAAAGCAAACCGAGTGTAAGATTCTCGAGCAGCTGCTTAATCTTATTTTATGGATACTGACACTATTTTATAGCCTAGAGAAGCCTTCAAAGATATTAATTGTGGTGGGAACAGGACTGAATTGTTCATACAGCAGTTTATGGAGTTTTTGCAGTGTGAGAGGCATTCAGATTGTGAGGGAGCTAAGAATAAGTTTCATGTGTTGTGTGGTTTTCATTGTACACCTCTCTCTCTCTCTCTCTCATGTACCGCACAGGCTTCTGCACTCAGTCTGCAGACCTCAGTCTCGTGAAGCCCCAATAGCAGCGGCCCCCTGGAGGAGATAGAGACATAATGTAATATCTGATCACCCTCCGTGTAATACCATAGGAACACAATGTCCTGGGAGGGAGACTTCATTATGATCTGTCTGTCAACAGCAGGCCAGCCAAGTTTAGACAAAGTTTTAGATGATTCATTTTTTTTTTAGTGGGCTGCTTTTTGTTTTTTCTTCATCTTAGGGAGCTACATGTCGGTGCCAGAGACGCCGAGCAGGATAACCTCAGAAAAATGAGCAGAAGGCGCCAAGATTTGGTAGATTGTGCAAAAAAGTATGCTGTTAAAAAATGAGGACTTGTGCTGTTTCGAGGAGATACACATATGAGCGTGCACACACACACACACACACACAAACAAAAGCAATGTATACAAAGTGAAAATAGCTCAGTGTTTGAAAGGAAAGACCATAAAGTCAACTTTCAGAACGGCACTTTGTTAAATTACACCTCCACATCCACACACACAATAGAGCCTGGTGAAATTAGGCCACTTCATCCATTTGCATAGGAAAATCACAGAGTGGGCAAAAAAAAGAGGAGTGAAGAGTAAAAATAGCACATTGTCAACGACTGTAATCGAAACCAGAGACGCAGCTTTCTCCTCTGCCCCTCCGAGAGCCCAAAACAGGCCGACTTTCCTCTCGTTCGCAGCCTGAGATATCACCAACTGTAATAAAAACATAACTTTTGTCTGACAACAGAAGCAGGGGAGGGCAGCTCAGGTACCCCGACTGCGAGCGAGTGAGAGCCTGTGTCACGTTTACCGAACCCACACGTCTCTGCCCAGAACCCTCACCAGCTGGTTTCAATTAAACAGGCCCGACTGGAGAGGAGGAGGAGGAGAGAGGAAGGCCACATTCACCAAAATGGCTAGCTAGTTTAAGCCAGGAGTTCTTTTCTGCTCTCTTTTTCTGACAGCAGAGCAGTTATTCGAAATCTACGTAAAGACAGTGTTTTGTTTTCTATCAAAGGCCAGTCTTTGCCTTTGCTTTGCTTTGCTGCACAGTCACACAAAACACTGCGTGTGAGATGGAAACGTTAGAGCACAAAGCTCGCATCCAGTGAGATTTTCACTGAGAAAGACCCTCAAGGATTATAGCTTTGGAAACACAGAGCGGCAGCGCCAACGTCGAGCCCCCACTCTTGAAGGAGATAATAATCCTCTGAAGCGAGGCTCGTGCTCTGCAGTTATTGTCTCGGTGACCACAAGCTATTTTCCCCGAGAACGTTCCACTCAACTACGTGCTCAAAGAACCACAGCCTGTCTGCAGAACGGCCCAGGGGAGGATCATGTGTTCGGGCGATTTAACGAGCAGGGAAGCCTTTGAGTCGAGGAGGTTTTGTAAGGTGCTTCAGATTCGACGGCGCTGCACAGAAACACCTGATAAGAAGCACCTGCCAGCTGGATAAAAGCTTTAGGGGCCAGGTAACCAAAGGATGAAAAAACATAACAAAACACACACTGCCTCACCTGCCACTAAAAATATCTAGCAGATTTGGCATCTTATGGTTAGTTTCTGAGATATCTGTGTCCATTTAAATGGAAGTGTTAACAGAAATTGATATATTTTCCAAATCTGGACAAATCAAACCAAAACTATCTGCACGGATACAAAACACTAGAGGTAACTGATTAATTCTTTAATGATTTAGGAGGACTGACCCTTTAACATTATACTTTTTCACTTTTTAGTAATAAATACTTAGATTATTGTACATATTCCACTTAACTTCAATAAATATATGATGTAGGCTGTAAAAAAGATTCAAACCCAGGACTTTTGGGCTGCTTCATCACAATGAACAGTAACCTTCTAGATGTTAAGAACATTATTTTATGCACTTACTGACTCCAAATTTTGATTTTGAGGGCATTTTGGAAACTATATCATAAGTTAAAATAAAGTTTTGCAGGTTTTAACTGTGTTTGACTGCACAGTCTGACCCTGACATGATTTACTCGTTTACAACGGGGCAGTGGAGATTTTAGAGGTAAATGAAACTACAGCTATTTCTTTCCAAAAAAAAAGGCATAAAGGATTTGAAAACAAAAGAGACAAAACAATAAAAACGGCTTTATTACAAGGAAAATCCATTAGATTACATTAAATGGGTCAGTGGATTTTCAAGGATTGAGAAGAGGCCAGCAGCCTGTCAAACGAAGAGCATGAACAGAGTTACCAACAACTTGCATCAAAATCGAGATTCTGGGGAGTCTAACGGAGACATTTTGAAAGCCGAAATATTTCCATTTGCAAAACTGAAAACAGCTGCAAATTGACTGTAGCTTGACTTTTTTTTTTTTTTTTAGCTAAGACGTGCACGGCAGAGAAAGCACGACATGGCACAAAGTTCTGCAAGCCTGCATTGTAATTTAATCACAACAACACAACCGGAGAACCAAAAAAAAAGAAAATTCTGCACAAGTGCTAAATCACAACATGGTAAACCTCTTAATAAAGTGAGACGGTGTGCTGCACACGGAGAGCAGGAGCTGCAGCAGATCTCTTGATGGAAAACTCATAAAATAAGAGGGGAGATAACAATAACACAGGCTCTCGCTCTCTGGTGCCAGTCTATCTTTGCTTGTCTCCTGCCTCTAACACTAAAGCCCCTCTGCAGCCCCCCCCCCATCTGCTCCCAGCTCAAACCTCCCCCCTCTTTCTCCTCCAACCATCTCCCATCAAGCTCCTAAATTATCTGTCCGGGCTGCAGGAGATACCCCTTCCTGCTCGGGTCGCTCGTCTTACCGCAGGCCCGGGATGATGAGGTGTGTGTGTGTGTGTGTTTGTGTGTGTGCATGTGAGAACAGTGCACACAGAGGCAGAAAACACACATCCTCTCTCCCCTCTTCTCGTTTGATGTCCCCAGAGGTGGGGAGGATCTGCGAGGGAGGCGACCGGCACTAAATGTCACTTTGGAGGTGTCGCTGATGGACGGCCACAGAGGGAAGTGAGATGTGCTAAAGAGCAGGAGCCAGCTCTTTTTTACCTTCTTTTTCCTTTTTTTTGACAAAAAGAAGAGAAAGAGACGGGTCAAAGAGGCAGCACAGTGGAGTTTGAGCTCTGAAAACAATGGAAATTTGCTGTGTGTATCTCTGCATGTGGATGTGTTCGAGTGTTTGTTGATGCTAGAGAGCTCAGTAAGTCACGTGTAAGAACAAATCATTCTGTAGCTGGGATCCATTATTACCGCAGAGAATACGGGCCAAAATCAACCCTCCACTCTCTCTCTCTCTCTCTCTCTGTCTCTAACTCCCTTCGTTTTACAAGTGAAAGTAGTGGAACATTTCTTTTTTTTTCAAAGCTGGACAGACTTGGGCATATTTTATAGTCCCTTCACAGTCAGAGCAGAGCAAAGTGATGAAGAAATCTCTGGGATGTAGTCATACTCAGGCGGAGATTTATTTCCCTGTGTAGCACTTACTCAGGGAAAATGTATAACCCAAATCATAGCTATACCTGATCATTCCCACTTCAGCTACTCCAATCAACCCTGCCGCGGTTGAATGACTATGAAGCTCGGAAACTTTAGATCACATCTTCTGATGGACCTTTCTGATTGCACTTGAAGCGATCCCTCCCTCCTGTTACTAAACAGCAAACGGCTCCCTTTTGATCACGCCTGATTCTGCAGACCAAAGTAGAAAAGTATTCCCGGCAGAGTTTAACACTATTTCAGTCGCACATTTGGTCCGAGCATGTGTGCTTAAGACAGAGGGAATGACCCCCTCCCAAATGAGGCATGACAATCAAAGTCGCAGAACAAGAGAAATGTATCTCTGATGTGAAAATAAACCCCGATGATGCAAAACTCCACGGAGCATGCACAGCTCCGGCCACATTCATTTATTATTCTAACCCGAGGTCCTGCATTGACTTTGCATGAGGCAGACAGGGGGGCAAGAATGAAGGAGAGAAAAATTGGCTGCAACAGTCGACCGCAGAGCTGAAAGAGTTTTCTTTTAATACATGTACGTTCCCTTTATAAACATGATTTAGTGGCAAACCGAGTTTAAAAATAGGGTGTGTAAATAATTTCTGTTTTAACCTGTTTAGAGAAGCAGCAGGGTGGAGTCACCACACCAAGACAATTCAGTTTGCCACAGAAGACAATAAAACCAGTGTTGTAAAGTTAACACAGTGTCAGCCTCCAAGCTAATTTTGTGTAGTTTTCCTTTAGTTTACTTTTACTAACAATATCTGCATTTCAATGATGCAGCAACACTAAAACTTGGTGTTGAGCACAAACAGCTAAATGCATCAGGCAGAAATGTGTCCTAACAGCAGGGCCAAAGCATAAAACATTCTCTAGAGTTTATCCATGGCTATTTATCCAGAACTTCTGTGGCCCTTCCTCACATTAGAAGCCTGTATACCAGTCCCTCCAGGAATTCGCGATGTTGCGATCGCAACAATTAACGAAATTCAACCAATCTCCGTGAATTCTGCGCGACCTTGCAATTTTGTCTAATCACCGTGACTTTTCCGCAATTTTGGCCAGCCTCCCGTGAGTTCCACCAATCATAGCAGTCCCCAGCGCAAACATAATGCACGTACGTCACCCAATTCACTTCTTTGTTTATGCTTTGAAGATGCAGACATGTGCGATAGTAATGTCTCTCACTTACCAACAAAAATTACTGCTAAAGACC